>SNQJ01S0087992.1:8856-32814 GCA_010110895.2 Picea sitchensis | reverse complement strand
AACCCCATATGTCTCTCCCTATATCTCCCATATATGACTCTTATTTTCTCTCTCCCATTATCTCCCTCTCTCTCCCCCCTCTACCTCTCTCTCTATATATCGATCTCACTCTCAACATCTCTTATAATCTTGTTATGCCTCTCCCTACCTCATTTTCTCTCCCTCTCCCCCCTCTCCCTCTCTCTCTTCCACATATACCCCTCTCTTCCCATCACTCGGTATCCCCCTCCCTTTCTCTCCCACACTCTCCCCCGATTTATTTCTTTACCTATCCCTACCTCACTTCCCTCTCCTCTCATTTTATCTCTTTACCCCCTCTATCTGTAGAACACGAGAGAGAGAGAGAGAGAGAGAGGAAGATAGAGAGGGGGGTAGTGAGATTGTGTGTGATATTATCAGAGGGAGAGAGAGAGATATATATATAGAGAGAGAGGGAGAGTGAGAGTAAGATGGAGAGAGAGAGAGAAAGGGGGGGTGTATATAGAGAGGGAGGTAGAAAAAGGATAAGATAGAAAGAGTGGGGGAGATAGAGAGGGAGAGAGAAAGAGGGGCAGAGAGAGAGAGAGAGAGGAAGGGGGTGAGAGAGAGGGAAGGGAGGTTGAGAGAGGTAAAGAGAGAAATCCATATGAATATTTCGTGTTAGAGTCCTATAGTTCATAGTATCAAATGATGATTGAATATTCTTCCTTCAGTGATTGTATATTGTAAATAATATTACATTATGAAAATTAATTCCAAAATTAAAAGAAAAAGATAAAAAAAAATTGAAAATGAAAAGAGGGTAGAAAAGAAAAGAAAACATAAAAGGAGAAAATAAATAAATAAATAATAAAAAATAAGAAAACCCCATGAAAAGAAAAATAAGTTTGAATCATACAGTTTAATCATGATCAAACAATTTTCAATTTATGTTGTCAGGTTAGAGAATAATTTTAGCCAAACTGTTTAATATTGGCTAAAGTGGTTAGGTAGAGGACGAAATTAATCCAATTGTTTAAGCTGGATTAATTAGTTATATGCATTGGATAGAGGATAAGTTAGATGAATTTTCCCTTCAGATAAAATTAAACAAGGTTTTCACATTAAAATGCGCCCTAAGTTGATGAAAGAAGTTAGATTAGTATAGGAAAAATAAAGGAGAATGTAAAGGTTTCAAAAAGAAAATATTGTGTTTTATGGCTCATGTGTTTTAACCAAAGTTGCAAAGTTGACAAGAAATTTTCTCTTGTAGCACATAAATTATGTGCAGATTTTCCCCGTTGGCATCATCCCTTTCCTGGTCGACAATCCTCAATTTTTTTCTCCCGCCCCCCCCGACTTACATACCTTCATCAGCAGAGGCGGGGTCCGAAAAGTGTTTTTTCCCCACTATGGTCCCACCTAATTTAGAACCTCCTCATCATTTTGCTTCCCCCATCCGCTTACCACACACCTCCTACCCCCCCTCCGAAATCTACCTAATTCACTCCCGATACTTCTCATGTTTCCAGCCGCTACTTCCCTCTCCCTAAATGACACATCTCCCCTCACCTCCTATCCATTCGCCAATTAACTCCTTCCCCCATGACCGTTAGATTTCCCGTAACAGTCCTGCACCCTAATGGATATCCCTGCACATACAAAAAAAACCTTTTTCTCCCTATTACACTATTTGCTGACTGAGAACCCCTGAAGACAGACAAAATCTTGTTGTCAGACTACCACTTCCATCACCTACCTTCAACTAGCGAGTTATTTTCCTGGTAATTACACGAATGTCAACCTATTTTATTGTTAGTTCTTCAATTATGGATCCCAAAGGCAAGTTTGTCGACACCTATAAAATCCCAATTGTTCTCCCTCCAATTGACCTTGAATACATTCCTATGGAAAACAAATATTATAAAGTTATAGATCGTAAGTGTGAATTTGATTTATTCTAATTACACTGTTGGATGAAATATAATTCCCTTGTCCATAGTGATGAAATTGGACTTTGGGAATCCAATTTACCCATCTACATGTTTCTCGAAACCTACCCTTTCCTTGAATTCATCCTTAAATTACAAGCGAGTTATCTTCCAAGCGAAAGAGCCATTGCATCTCAACATGGTGACATTTTGTTTACAATTACCTATGAGACCATTAACCGAATGTTGCAGATTCTTCAAAATAACTCCAACATCGCTTTCTTTATGGAACCCCTAAATGAATTATATCAGAAATTGACCTTTTCCCAGAGAGCCCAAATTTTTTAAAATTTCCTTCCTAAAGATGACCAACTGCCTAAGAAAAATCCACCATACCCCTCTTCTATTTTCCTAGAGAAGGATAATAAGATTATCTCCATGCTCTCATGTCTATTAGGATATTATTCTGATGAATGGCTAGATGAATCTATTTTAGGTTTTCTGTCCATTTTCTCTACATAAGAAAACGTTTCTATGAACTTCAATTTCAGTCAATTCTTGACTGACAACATTCATGAACAATTTCTGAAGTTTCAAACTAAAGGAATGTTCAAGTATTATTGAATTTTGGTTTATGTTTTCATAATCTATCAAACATATAGGTTCCCTTTCGCACTCCAGAAGCTAAATGAAAAAGGAATCCCATAGTCAGTCATCTTTTGGACTTCATTGGTGAGAAAGAACTAAGTGGAGTACAGTTTCAAATATTTTATTTATCAATTCATTTATCCAGCTACTTGTTTACTGAGAAATATAGAACCCAGGTTTAGTGAAGAAATTCAAAAGGTTTTACATCTAATTGAACAGGCCAAGACATGTGACTGGTATTTATACCAGAATTATATAGAAATAAGGGTGTATGTATGTGAGCTTCCGCCATACAAGTTTCCTAAATACCTTGCAATGAGGATTTTTTCATTGGAGTACATAAGACAGATGATAAATTCAGATGAAATCCACTTTGTAGAAAGAAATATGAAATCTCAGTTCATAATTAAAACTCAGATAGAACCATTTATTTGCAACAATAGAGCAACATGTGAAGAAGGAGACATCCTCTTAAAACATATGAAGTTTCCTCTAAGATTTACTTGGTCATATGACCCATTTGGAATTATTTCTGAGTTGAGGACCAAACAAAATACCACTCCCTATGTGCATACACAAAGGCCAGAGATTGAAAAATATAAGAACTAGGATGAGTGGGAAAAGAACACCTTGCAAGAAGCAAAAGAACAGTTTTTTTCTATGAACACTTCATAGACCGTGACACCTCAGGAACAAGTAGTGAAAATATCAAGGAATGAAGACTCTCCTTCATTCACAAAGTTATAAATAGATGATTTTCAAATATATAGGAAGAAGACTAAAACCATTCCTACAACAGGTTTTTTTAAAGAGGGAGAGATGCAATCTACAATAGTTTTGGAAGGACCAGACTCTTCAACACAGTCAACCAGTTTGTTTATAGGATCTCCATCATCATCATATTCACAAAGGAATCCAGACACAACTCTAACATTTGAATCAATTCATGGAGAAAAGGAGTCAAATAATTTTGACAAGTACAAGGAAATTAAGCAAAATAATGAACTTTTCAAAATAAATACTTATACTCAATTTTGGAAACAGACTTCTACTGCTCAGCACAAACTTTTGTTAGATTTTGACACAAATAAGGGAAGAATTCAAATGGAATTTTTATAGGCACGTGTCCCCTATACAAAGACAACAATTGATTACAAGAATAATTCATTTGAATTTGATATAAAGGATGTACATCCTATTGATTAGATGGATATGCACAGACAGTCAAAGGAGATAATATTTTCAACCCTGAAAAACACTTCAATGACAGCTTCCAAATTGAAGGTATCACTGACTAATATCCAATCTCAATTGAAGATTGAAAAGATGTCTTATTCGACCAAGGATAATAAGATAAAATAATTAGAGGAATTAGTACTCAAGATTGAATATGACCCAGCTAATTTCAAAGCAGTAGAAGAGATGATTAAGAAGAATAATGATGACATAGCATCACTCGAGAAACACTAGAAACTACCAGCAACAAAGGATTCACAGACTAAAGAATTGGTTGAGACAGAGAGCCAAAATGAAGAAATGCCCAAATTGATTATGGAACAAAATGCATAGATTAGGTAAATGGAAACAAAGATGTATAAGTTGATCAAGGAAAAAGAGAAGATTGTACATTTGGTAATAGTTCCACTTGATGAAGATCTTCTGACAGGGATAAGAAAAACAAAAGTTTCTACATCAACATCAACCCCAATACAAACTTCATATGCCTTAGATAAATTGGTGAAATCTATGGAGGACATGTCCATAAAATGAGTAGAAATAAAAAAGTTACAAGGAGAAGTAAAGTCATTACATGAATAGAAAGAGAGGATCAAGATTTTTCATCAAGAAGAAATACATAAATCTCAGAGGCTCAACCAATGACTACAACAGTTAGGAAACAAAACAACCATGGATAATACCTTATCCCAAGCTAAGGAAAATATATGGATAGACATCAATAAATCCATGACAGAGATTTGGCCTTCTATACAAATCATCTTTGAGCAGCATGAGTTAATTCAGAAAGCTACATGAGATATTGAAATAATTAAGGAAGAATTGGGAGAAAATCCAACAGAAGCCACATATCTTATCAGGTTTCTAAATTCTAAAAGAAAACAAGAGTTAAAGGAGCTAGATATAGAAGACAAAACTGAAACTATCCTGGAAATAAAAAAGGTTCTAACTAAGAAAGGCCTCATGTTGCAATTGGAAGAAAAATGCCAGGTCATGGACATAGGTGTGAAAAGGTTTGTCAACAAGTTTGAGGTGCTAAACAAGAAAGGAATATGTGGTTTATTAGTGTTAAATGACAAGTTAATCACCTTGTGTGATTATAACCATAAATTAAAGACAGTGGAAAAAGATAATTCAAAATTTGCAGGAATAGAAGCAAGCATCACTGGGAAAGAATTCCTGGAAACACTGCAGTTTGATTTGAACATGCAGCATGAGATAAAACACATTTTTATCACCAAACCCACTTTTGCTAAATACACAAAAGTGGATGAAATTTACTGTAAATTACTAAAAATGTCAATCCCAAGTAAAAAAAGGTGGGACAAATTGTGCGAGCTACTTGAGTAAATATGGGTTCTACTTTTCAACAGAAAGGACCAAAGGATAAGAAGAAATCAAAGGGATAGATCATCAACAACTTCCACCAAAATAGTGCCAGAAATCTGAGGAGATCTGAAAGATTCCTATAATTTTTTAACTAGAGATATAATTAGTTTAGATATTCCTAAAATATATACTGATCAATTATGACATGATATTTTGTAAATAAATGTATACATACTTCTCATTTCGAAGTATGTAGGGTTGATTTTTGCATCCAAGAAAGCTATTTTGTATTTTCAAGTGGATTGATCAATAATAAAAAAGGGCTCTTTCACACAATTCTCATGTCAAAATGTTGGTGAAGTGCATATATATACGTTTATGTTTTTTCTATGTTATCATTCTCATGTGCTTCTAATCCTAATTATTCAAAAGAAGGTTAATCAACATAATTTATTTTAATACACTTTTTTGCTGGCTTTGAATGATTTCTATGTTTTCAACTGAAATTAAGTAAAAAGAATTCTTAATTGCTCTTTTACTTGATGCAATTCCTTTCATTTCTTCCTTTTCACTGCATCCAAATTTACAAGACCCAAACAGTATAACTACTTTTCCCTATGAAGAAAATTTATAAAAAGATGAAAGGAATCCTTGTTTTAAGAGACATACCCCACATCCCAATGGTAATTTAAGCATTCAATGAACTAGACAATTCAAAATAAACAAACAAATCTTGAACTATCATAACTAGCCTAATATTTCAACCTAAACAAATCTAAATCTTATATATAGATACCTCTTTGAAGCTGGCAGGGCTAGATCCTAGTTTCAAAAGTGGTTTTATGGTTACCTCTGTCCTTTCTTATACAACCTCTAGAAATTACAGAGCCATAACATAGTGGCGAGCATACAGAGGAAGAACAAATTTTCAACTTCTACAGATTCTTTTCCCTAGTAAGAAAAATTTATTTCTAGAAAATCAAGGATTCAAATCTTTAGAAATACATGTTCAGAGGTTGTAAACTTTGTAAATAATTAAGTAGAATTTTTAAAGTTTTAGTTATGGCTCCAAAAAGAATTCACACCAGATCTCATCTTGATCCATAGCATGTAAAAATTGTATATGAACCTAAAATATTGATTAGGAAAATAAGTTTAGCAGAAGGTCAAGGGAGAAGTAGTCCCCCGACTAGGGAAACCTCTCTCCTAGAGAAATTAGTCACAATCCAGGATATTCAGTTTCAACTACCATTTGAGCATAGTATATTGACAACTAAGTCCGAGAGTTTCATGGAAGAAACAATATTAAATAAAGCTAATTTACAACTCGATACATCTGAAAGACAATCTCTTGAATAAGATCTTGATCAACAAATCCTCCAAAATTTTGAAAAGTTACAATATCTAGCATCAGACTTCGATAAAGATTTACATGAGGCCTATATTCAATGATCTGTTGAACTTTCTTCCCTAACCATTTCTGTATCATCTGTTAATTCTCAATTGATTCATCCTACATCTACCATTCCTACTTCTTCTATAATTTCCACTACTTCTCCAATAACTTCATAGACATCGATCCATCCTATTATAGGAGTTCCCACATATACACCTTCCACAAGTTCATCTTCTATCCATCCTCATATACCAATCATGGTAGCAGGATATTCTCCCCTTGTTTTTCCTTCTCCTTTACATAATATTCCCCAAGACTATCAAACTAGCATTCCTCAATTTGATGGCACTGGAACTATAACTGCACAACAAAATGTTGATAATATGAATGACTTTTTTGACCTGCAAGTAGTATATGAGAAACATGTTAAAATGATATTGTTTTCCCAAAGCTTAAATGGAGAAGTCGAGAAATGGTTGAAAGCCTTACCAGCTGCTAGTCTAAATGAAATTACTTATTTTCACTAATCATTCCTCAATAGATGGAAAGTTAAGAAAAATCCACTTCAAATTTTATCTAAATATGAAAGTATTAAAAGAGCCCCTCGGGAAAGTGTGCAGGATTATTGCACTAGATTTAAAAATATTTACAATCCAATTCCAGCAAACATTAAACCTCCTCAAGGTTTAGCTTTGATTAAATTCCCTGATGGTTTTGATGCTGACATGTCTTATCAATTGAGAGAAAGAAACCCTACAACCTTGGAAGAGATGCATATGGATTTTGTGAGTGTAGAGACCAATCTATTAGCTAAGAGGGCCATACTTAGAACATACATGAGAGTAACTATAAAAGAAGAACCATCTACCTCTTTTGCTGATGAAGAAATAGACCCTTTAGTTAGAACCATGGAAAGAATTATGGATAGGTTAGACATTGTTGATAGGACTCCTCCTAAAGAAAATAAACCTGGCCCCCAAATCAGAAATCCTAATTTTAGGAGAAACCAACCCCAAATCAGACAAAGAGAACAAATAGGTCTAGATCAATAGATCAAGCCTCCATTTCAAGAAAATTATGCTGATGAAGGGGAAATAATAGTTGAATACCTTTATGATGTTTAGATCAATTTGATGGGAATAAATGATAATGATTCTGTATTTCTCACTTAGAAAGAACATGATATTTTCCTTCTTTCACAAACTGAAATTTATCATGAGGAATCATAAGATTATAAACAAGGTTTTTAAAATGCAATTATGGAGGTCCATAGGAAATATAATCTAAGGAGTAAGAAATCAACTGATAATCCTACCAAGAAAAATACTGATAATTCCACTAAAAAGACAACTGACACATCTGTTAAGAAAATTCTTGACATTCCTCCTAAAAATAACACAAAAGTTCCAACCAAAAAAACAATTGATATTGTCTCAAAAACAACTCAAACTGATATTCCATCTAGCAGCCAGCCCAAATATATTTCACAAAAGGATGTTGTTTAGAAACAAGATGTCTCTAACCTAGATAAAACTCAAACATCATTCAACATAGAAAATGAATTAGCAAAACTCAAAATACCCATTCCTCTAATAGAGATCATGAATAAGAATGCATATAGATCACAAGTGATAAAAGCTATGAACATAAAGGAAGGAAAATACACAGTAAATGTTATTGATGATCAACCAGAACTATTATTTGGGCCTGAAGTCGATGGAAAACCTGAAAATGGAATTGTACCCCCATTTTACATCAGTGTAAACAACCATAAACTATGCACAATGCAATGCTTGACTCTAGTGCTTCCCACAACCTTATTCCTAAAGATGTTATGGAAAAATTAGGACTTGATATCACTATACCATACAAATATTTGTATTCTTTTGATTCAAGTAAAGTAAAATGCACAGGTATCATTAAATATTTATGTGTTACTTTAGCACAAATACCAGCCAAGAGATTGGTAATGGACATAGTTTTTGTTGATATACCTCCTAAATATGGCATGTTATTGTCTCTCTCATGGGGATATAAGTTACAGGGAACCCTTCAACTGGAAATGACTTATGCTACCATTCCATTGTTTGGTCAAAAAAAAATATTATGTAGGGAAGCATTGATGAAATACATGGTCAATAGTCAAGATAAACCACATAATTATCCCTTATATTATGTTCATTCATACCTTGATTCTTTTATTTTGTACAACGATGGAGACGTAGGAAAACAAATTACAAATTTAGAAAACGATATTGATAAAATTGAAGAAGACAAAACAGTTATGGTGGAACCTGATAAAAAAAATGAACCTCTATGGAACTTGAATTTTGATGGGGCTGATAGTAAGGAAATCTCGGTAGCAGGTGTATCGGTCTTAAATTCAGAAACCAACCACTCATAAGGACATTCATATAAACTAAACTTCCAATATACCAAAAATATAGCTGAATATGAATCTTTAATCCTAGGGTTACAACTTTTAAAGAATCTTGGTGCTAAGAGAATTTCAATTCGTGGTGAATCTGAATTGATAATCAAGCAAATCAAAGGTGAATACTCTACTAAACACCCAATATTGAGAGCTTAGAAGAATGTTTTCCTAGACTTTCTAGAATTCTTTATTGAGTATGACTTATCATCCATTCCCAGAAACCAGAACATTCTAGATGATAGTCTTTCTACCTCAGAAAGTACCTGCAAAATACCCTACCATCCTAGTCGCCAATACAAAGTTAAAGTAAAGAACAAACCAATTGTCTTGGATAAGATCAAATATTGTAAAGTCTTTGTAAATGATGAACAAATTGAAATTTGTTTACAATCAAAGGATGAATTTGAGTGTGTCAATATAGACGTAGATTTTGATGAGGAAGGAGAAAGCATGGATGAGATAAAATCAAAAGAAATAGATCAAAAACAAGAAGGATTGGAAATATTACAATTGAAAGATAATGTTTTTCCTAGAGGGTTATTCCCCTTAGAGGATTTGTTTGATTTTAATGATGTAGCCAAAAAGACTAAAATTGAATCTACTGGAGCTGAAATTGAAGAATGCAACATACGAACTAAAAAAGAGCCAAAAATGATTAAACTATCTAAATCTTTACCGCCTGCTGAAAAGAAAAAAAACATAAACTTGTTCAAAGAATTCATAGATGTATTTGCATGGAGTTATGAAGATTTGAAATATTATGACACCAACAATATGCAACATAAAATTCCTATAAATGTTGGCATGTTTTACAAGAAGCGTGTGCTTGTCATTGATGGGAAGAATAGCAAAGACAATGGAAAATAGGAAAAGCATAAGCTCAGGAGTAGAAGAAAACAATATGCAGCGATCAAAGATTAGAAGGGAAAGCACATTATAGAAACGTGATTAGGATCAAATCCTTGATCATGGATATTCTTCTAGATTCTTCACGACCATCGGATCAAATTAAGTGAAGGAGAGGATAAACGTGGAACAAATTTTGAGAATTCAATTATCTGAATCTTCTTCAACCGTCGGATCAAATTAAGTGGAAGGATAGGATAATAAAATATGGAGAGCCATTGGATTTAATCTGAGGAAAATATGCATCGCAGATAGATCGAGTCGTTGATATAAGATCTTGATCAAAAAAACATCATTTGTTTCGGGTATAAATATGTGATGAGGTTACGCGTTGGAAAAATATCACTGCAAGATTTTTTCAATTTGATATTTGAAATTCCCGAAGTACAGAGAGACGAAGAGCCGGAGTAAATTTCAATCATCAGATCTAGAGGGTTACATGGCGATGGATCATGAGCTCCAGAGAAATCACTTTGAGAAGTTTCAGTCTGATATTTGAAATCCATGAAGTTCAGAGATCTAGAGAGCCAAAATAAATTCTCGACAGTTGGATCATCCGAATTAGATCTTAGTTGTCAGATCGTCCGAAAAAGATCTCAAGCATCAGATCATCCGAAGTGAATCTAGGCCGTCTTATCTAGAAAATATGTGGCGTAAAAATGTGGACTCTGGGTAAGGACCCAAAGTAAGCCTCAATCGTCTGATTCAAGAGGACACGTGGCAGGAATATGCATACTTCTAGGGGAAGTGAATTTTGAGACTTGAGATTTCAGAAGTCCGGAGACTCTAAGGAGATCTTGACCGTTGAATTGAGAAAGGGGCAACATAACTGTTGATCTGGTTCAATGGTCAAATTCACGAAGTAGAGGTTGAGTCGTCAATTGATAAGGACAAGTGTTCATGGATCATTGACTCCGGAAGATTGACGCACGAAGGAAAGAAGGGTTTGAGAGTTGAAAATCTCAAAGCCCGAATCACGGAATAAATCAGAGTCGTTGATTTAGAAAGGTTAGATCTGATCTGTAGAACTTGAAAGGACATATCTAAATTTTCAATTTAGGAGCATCGTCAAGATCATGAGATCAACGGTCCCGTCACATTATGGGGATTGAAGGTGTGCAAACATTAAAAATTTGAGGGCAGGCTGCAATCGAAACCACTGTTTTGGTGAAAGGACACGTGGAGGCTCGAGGTAAATTGTAGGGTGAAAAGTAGTTTGACCCTGCCCGCAATCGCATGGTCACATGAGATCATCACCCAAGTTCACATTAGCAGAAGATAAGGGAAGGAGATAGTGCTTCTAAGCTCTACATCGAAGGTTACGCATTGAAGATTCAAAAATCCTCTGTGTGTATAATCCAACGATGTTGATCAAACATAATCTGATCGAAGGGTTTTTGTTTCACCTCATGGTTTATTGATCAGTTATGATTGAGTTACACTAACTGAATCATTTTTCTAGGGCATTGGAATCATTTCTCTTGAGCGTTTTTGAAATTCCCGACTTGAGCGTTGGATATTGTGAGTGTAACGAATGACGAGAGTCTGAATAAAATAAAAATGTTGAGACAGGGAGAGGTTGTTGTTTCTCTATAAAAAGTAGTCAAACCGTAAGCAATGAAGTTTACAGCATGAACCAAGGGAGAAAATGAAGAGATGAAGAACATAATTTGGGCAGAGAATAAATGATGAAAGTGACAGACTACATGATAACTTAAGCACAAGAAGCTAAGAGTAGGAACACATTGATGGAGGTAGAGCAGAGCGGTGTAGCAGAACAATGATGAGACTGGTAAGCAATTGATAAATACTGTATCATTACAATAAATTTTAGAAAGCAAATATTTATATATCAGGGTGTTAGGGTGGTTCTAGGGAGGACTTTTGTCCTCAGAGTTTCAAGTGGGTTCTTGAACATAGGGAGTTGTAGCTTCCATCTAGTTACATCCAGAAAAACTAGGGTGGTAGGGTGGTGCAAGGTAGAACCATTGTTCTATGTGATACAGGTTGGTGTCTATGTGACTGGAAGTTGGTGCTTCCATCCAGTTGGTGATGGAACACTCAAGGAGTTGGTGCTTCCTTCTAGTGGGTGTTCGTGAAACCAGAGGGTTGGTGCTCTCTACAAGTTGCATCTTGTTAAAGAAGAGGTTGTATCCTCATTTTGAGTTGTTTCTCAAAGATTGATGATGTACAAAACTTAAAAGACTACCTATCATTCTAAGAAGAAGAGGTTTTGTCCCTTTATGGGTTTCCTCATGAATATTTGTCTTTGTGTATATCATATGTGTGATTGATGTTAAGTATTCATGTTGTAATGGCTTGCATAATATTGATGATCACTTGGATAACTGTTATCCATGATTTTGGTTGTCATACTGATGTAATGATGATGGAGAACTCAAGCTCTTCACTAGAACACTTTCCTGAGAAAAGTTACATTTGTCTCTTTCCAGAAATCATATTTTTAAGGGAGGTTCGCAGGCTACCTATATACTTGCCTGCGAGAATGCATGATTCTCACAAGCTGCATTAAGCTGGGGTGAGAGAAGTTCACACTGTACCTAACTATCAGGGTGCGAACATCTTCTAAAGAGAGGAAAAGGATAAATTCTCGAACCTTCTAGAAGGGAATCTTTTAGAAGGGTGAGTTGGCGTTCGAATGATCATCTAAGTACTGGCTTTCCTGATATCTTGGGATCTTTCCTATCCAAGTAACTAATCTATTATCTCCTATATATTGAGGGGAATGCTCATGGAAATGGTTAACAAGCAAACTAGTAAGAGAATTATTGGAGAGTTAGTGCAAGATTGTATGAAGGATTGATGCTACAGCAGCTAGGAACACCAGCAAGGTTATCAAAAGTGGTTGATCTTCTTCATGCATGAGCAAGTGTGTGTGTCAGAGATAGGAGTCATCGAAAGGAGATATACAACATCAAGGCTCGGGTTGTAAGTCTTAATTTCTATCAATTTAATACAGTAATATGTCCCTTTCCCATAAAGTTGATGTCACTTTATTACATAACTCCTTGATCATATGTATAGATTAGCTATTGAATATATTGAATTGTATTCACTTCGATTGGTTTGTACTGTTGTGATCTTGACGGTACAAGAGCATTGGAGCGAAGCTGGACAACAGAGACCCAAGGAAGCGATCACAAGGTATGTTCATGATTCTTCCCTCTTAGTCCATTCATTAGTCTAAATCTAGGGAAAGAGTATTATTCTGTCCTGCTTTGTTCTAGATCTAGGTGGATCTAGGGAGATCAGTTTGTGTCCACACTTACGGATTAATCCTAAAACAAAATTAGCGACTCCGCTGGGGAGAATAATCCCATTTTTTGGTGGCTTTTTGTATTTTCTGTGGCCATTTTCTCCAGTTTCATTTTTCTCTTGTCTTGTCAGTCTCTGAGTCCTTATGATATCCTGAGAGACCTTCTGGGTCTAGAAGCATGTTTGAATTTTACTCCATTTTTCAAAATTTTTGTCATGTTCAGAAGTTCTCGCACTGTGTCTAACTGTAGCCTGCGAGAACCAGTCAGGTTCGCACCCTGCACATAAGGTTCAGTGCGAACACCTTGCACCATGCTACAAGGTTGTCTGCGAGAATCTTAGCTTCTCGCATTGTGTACCACTGCTTCCCTGTGAGCAAGATTTTTGAAAATTTTGAAATTGATTTTTGACTGCTCAGATCAGTTGACTCACCTCTGATAGGCTTATTGGATCATTGATTGATTAGCTTTTGCTTTAGTTTGCATGCTTGAACAGTTTTAGGGTTTCAAGGTTTTTCTTGTCCTTTGTAGCTTGACTTTCTTTTCTTGACTCTTATTGGCAAATTCATTCTCTCTGCTTTCAAGAGCTGAGTGTGTCTGATTGGTTGAGAACCAATGATTGGTTGAGAGTTAAGTGCTTGGTTTTTCTCATTTTCTTATGGTTTGAAAAGTCATTTTTCGCTTTGCATTGAGAAGACTAATTGGTTTGCTCTTTGTTTTTTCTTTCATTGAAAGAGTTGATTGGGTTGTTATTTTCTTGTTCATTGATTTGATTTTTTGTATCCTCATAGACATAGTGAGAGTTCTTCTTGGAAAGTGAACAACAAGTTTTCTTTCAAGAAATTATTTTTTGTCTTTTAGAAAACATTGAAAAATCAAATTTTAGAGATTGTTGAAGTATTGAAAAAGACACAGAGAGAATTTTCATTTGATTAATGATTGTTTGCATAGAAATTTGAAAGGAAATTGTGCGTTATAGTTTGGTTGATTTGGAAAACTTTCTCTCTCTCCCATACATAGGATTCATTGAACTAAAGTGTTATTTCTCATTTTCATTCTTGCATTGTTTGCGTCAGAGTCGTACAACATCAGTTTCACTTCCGTTGCCTTTGTGTAAACAACAACTCTTAAAAAACATTGTGTAATCTTAAAATGTATCTAGTAACTCTTTTCTAGGGCTCTTTTACACCAACATTTAGCTAGGCTAGTGCTTTGGAGTAGGAAGAAAGACACACTCTCCAAAACCTCAAAACACACAATAGCATCTTGAGTTAGGGAGTGTTAAATTCCATCGGCAACATATTGTTCTGGGAAGCCCTTCTAACACAAGGGTCAAGCACTAGGTCGCATTGGTGTTGGCAGAGTTACTCACCCTGCTTTGTTGACATCAGTGTAGAGATTGCACGTATTACAGGGGTCACTCCGAGGTATACCCACAATTATGAGTGGAATCCTTTTGAGTTGATTTCGGGCTAGATACCCTGCCCTTGTGTGTGGATCGGACTGATGACTGTTCCCCGAGACTGTACTGTTGTTTGTGGTGACCTTAGTGGCCTATCTCTCTAGGTTCTTACCCAAGGTGACTGTGGAGGGGAAAGTATTCACAGTACCTGGAATCGACGTTGATCAAACTCACTCGGGCTCCTTGGAGGGTATACCCACGATTATGTGTGGGAGCTTGCACCAGGGTGTAAGTATGTTAAGCAGGTCGTCAACGTAAATTTTCCATCCTAGCCCTGCCCCTTCTCGTTTCATTGTTGCGACGTTGGATTTCATCACCAACTAGTGGCTTCGATATTAGAAGGTCTTGTTTGTCTGGTGATTTCTTTCTAGATTTTATTTACTAGTGTGTGTTGTCTATTTATCGAAGTTAACCATAAGAATTTCTTCGCGGAGCTTGTTACTTGTTTACAATTTCTCCCCCACGGCGTTCACGTAGAATGCAAGGTTTATCTCCAGAACATCTGGACGATTCTTAACCATCGCCTACCGATACACCTGAGGGTTCTCCCCATCAGACTGAAGTCCTAGTGGTTACTCCACCACACGGAGAAACAAGTAACGTTCCAGTTGTTACCACACCACCTCCACAGATAGAACGAACTGACTCTCTAGAATATTTTCGAATTACCAACACTAGAGAGGACTATCATATTCGTCGTGGTGAATGACCTTTTGTGCAATTAAATTCTTCTGGCGAAGCCGTTGTTACATCTTGTGAATCAACCGTTGGGCCTTCTTCTGGTGTAGTAGGCCAAGATCCTTTTTGGTCAGGTGATTTTCGACGAGTCTTGTTTGGTACTGAGTCATATCCAGTCTATGAAATCAACCCTCCAGTGTCTTCTGAGACAAAAACTACACCAGAGACTACCACTTATCATTTTGTTCTCCCTCTCGAGATGGCCCATCTCGCAAATGCTACGAGTGTCCAAACTGGAATTACTGCAGCTACTCTTGCTCCTATCAATACCCAGAGAATGCCTGAGGTCAACCCAAATTTACCCCCTGGCTATCATGCGTTGACTTCTTTGTTGAATGCTTCCAATCCAACACCTCTGCAAACCCCAGACGGTTCTCCAGGTCCTGGGCATCCTATTCTCGGTTTCATCCCGACACTCCCACCTTTTCCTTCTAGCATTCCTAATCCTAGTGGCACTATCCCGACTGTTCCTCCCAACTTGCAGATTCCTGTTGGTGGATAGAGTGGTATGGTTCCTTTTCCTTTTCTTGGATTAAACACAGTTAATACACAACCTATGGTTGGCACACAACTTCCGGGTGGAACCATACCTACCATAGGGGGGCCAACCTCACCTTTTGGACAAAATATACCTCCTGACTTGGCCCAGTATTGGAATCACCTTCTACAAAACTTTCCTCAAAGTACTGGGGGGCAACAAACTGTCCCTACTGTAGGTCAACCATATCCAGGTATAACTAATCATATTTGCAGTTCGGCTCAAACTACTCAACCTCAGGTCCCTACTCAAACTCAAGGTCACAATCCTTGGGGTTACTATCCTATCCAGCCTCCACTGAATCAGACAGGATCTTCTCTCTATGGGCAGACTGCTTACGGTCCTACTGGTTTACCGACGAGGCTTCCACCCCAGAGTCATCAGTACCCGCAAGTAAACTGACAGTTACCTTTTCTTGCTACTTTGTATTTGCCAGACTTGTCTAGGATTCTAAATGATCCTATTCGTCACTCTCCCCAATGGCCTGCTATTCCTGCCAAGCTTCCATCAGATATTCTGAAATTCGACGGCAAGGTGGGGGAGGACCCAAATAATCATGTCATGACTTTTCATTTATGGTGTTCGTCCAACTCGTTGATGGACGACTCTGTTCGTCTTCGTCTTTTTCAACGAACCCTTACTGGTGCTGCTGCGAGGTGGTATATTGAATTGCCACGAGGTTTCTTTTCTGATTTCAATACCCTAGCTATGGCCTTTATTACACATTACCAGTTACCGATCCATTATGATACTGGGACTGAGATTTTGACTTCCTTCAAACAAACTAAAGGAACTCATATATCGGATCATATTCATGAGTGGCGAAGGAGGTGACGTCTCATTAAACTTGAACTCCCTGATCGGTTACTGGCTGAATGGTTTACGAAATCCTTCGTGAACAAAATTGGTAAAGACATTGCTATGGGCGGTGTTGTTACAGAGGAGAAGGCTATCAGTCGTGCTCAATATCTTGATCTCGTTTATTCACAAAGGGGAACTCTTTACAACTTGCTATCTGAATTACCTCGTCCTGGTACTTCCAGCACTTCAACTACTCCAGCTGCCTCGCATGCAACTGATGGTGTGATTGGTACCACTCATACCCACTCACACTCTGTTTCAAGTACAACCCCTAAATCTACATCTTCTAATGTTCAAAATGCTCCGTCTCCTGCTCCTCCCGTCAGTAAAACTTCTGAAGTGAACGTTGTTCAATCTACCCCGACCGGTAAGAATAAATCTAAGAAAGGGAGAGGCAAGAATAAGGAGGGTAAAAACAATAATCAGACAGAGAAGCCTAAAAATACTCCTGTTGAATATCGGGATAAGCGCAAACCACGCTACCCTTGTCTTATCTGTGGTGACGATCACTACACGAAGGATTGTCCACGACGTGCCGAAGTTACTAAGTTCCTTCAAGGAACGCCCAAACCTTCTACGCCGGTTGTCTTGTACCAACCCTTCCCGTCTCAACAACAGGCTCAGTTGGTCATCCATGACCAACCCTCTACTTCTATGACATCATACGTTTTGATGTGCACTGGTGATTCTAAGTAGAATAACGTTGCACTCGCAACTAGAGCCAAAGACTATACTCCGTCTAAGGAGAAGGTTGATGATTCACCTCCTACTTTGGTCCAGCCCTCTCCACCGACTCCACCTACGAACGGTCCTCTTCATCTCGAATGACCGAGCCTTGATACAGTTCTGAGACCACCCCCGAAAGGTGTTGTTAAGAAATCAGCTTTCAATCCTCATGCCCGTGTGGCCCAGAACTACAACATTGTGGAAGATCTGGCCCAGGCACCTTCAACGATGTCTTCCCTTGAATTCCTTCAGTCTTGTCTTGCACAATGAAGGGCTCTATTGAAAGCTATAGGTGGAATTGATCCTACGGATATGAATTTGATAGTATTTGACTTGGAAGATCATATTCCAAGGTTACCCCCTTAGCTTGCGTTTCAAATACAAGTTGTTGTTGCCGACAAGAATATTTGTCGAACTGTTATAGATGAGGGTGCTTCTACGTGTGTAATGTCTCTTGCTTGTTGGAAAGCCATTGGCTCTCCTCCTTTAAATGAATCACAAAATACTTTGAAAGCCTTTAATGGCTCTGGTTTTAAGCCTTACGGTGTTCTTCCATCGCTACCCATTACTCTAGAAGGTAAGACAGTCCAAGTTGAAGTGGAAGTTTTCGACGCTCCCTTAGATTATAATCTTCTCCTTGGTCGTAGCTGGGTCGATTCCATGCATGTTGTTGTGTCAACACTTTTCCGTGTAGTACTTTTTCCTCACCAAGGAAAGGTAGTTACTGTTGACCAACTTGCCTTCTTTAACTCTGATACTCGTACTGGAAACGTGTCGTTTATAGCTAAAACCCCACCGGGTTACGAGAATGTTGGTGTCGGTCTTTTAGAAGACTCTTCGTTAATGGGTACTTTTTCCATACCACCCCTACTCGATATTCCACACCCGTCAGTTGCTTCTATTAATATGATTTCCGCTGTACCTCATGAACTTCCTGTGTCTTCTGACCCTTGGATAGTCCCTGACCCTAGAGATCATACTCGTTTCGGCGAGGTCATGCCGTTAAGTCCAGTTGAGTTTGCTTATCACACGATTTAATCGGCAACACCTTCTACGCTTTATTTAGATGATTTGTCTCCCGATCCATTCCGTGTCATCTTTCCCATTGACGAGATGATCATGTCCGTCATGGAAGACACCCCTTGGGACAATGGACATCATCGTTCCATACTGTTTCTGGAACAACACACTCTAGAGAACTACCAACGGATTTCGACTTCGTTGACCGTTGTGGTCATATAGACCGTTCACGGATCTAAACAAGATGTGTTTGCCGAAGGGAACCTCAGTAATATTTCTCCCATGATTCCCATTGATATATCAATTAAACCTGGGATAGTTGAAAATGTTCACATTGGAGCTTCGTGTTCTCCGGATGAGATTTTCACATATACTTCCCTGTTTAAAAATTTCGTGATATCTTCGCCTGGAGCTACGAAGAGATGCTTGGTATCGACCCTACTATTGTTGTACACGAGATAAAGACATACCCTGGAGCTAAACCAGTCTGGCAGCGCCTTCGTCCGGTCCACCCACGCAAAGCGGCGACTATCAAGCTCGAAGTTGAAAAACTTCTCAAAGCTGGTTTTATTTATCCCGTGGCTCTGATAGAATGGGTTTCCAACCCTGTACTGATTAATAAGAAAGGTGGTAGTATTCATGTGTGTGTTTATTATAGGGACATTAACAAAGCCTGTCCAAAGGACAACTTTCCAACCCCTTTCGTCAACCAGATTGTCGATGACTGTGCCGGCAGTGAAATCTTTTCTCTCATGGATGGATTCTCCGGCTATAATCAGATTAACATAGCTCCCGAGGACCAACATAAAACTACTTTTATTTGTCCCTAGGGTACTTTCTCCTATAGGAAACTTCCCTTCGGTCTTAAGAAGGCGGGCGCGACGTTTCAACGTGCTATGTCTTATGCGTTCCACGATATAAAGCATATCGTCCAACCTTATTTGGATGATTTGCCAGCTCATTCTTTACGCCGAGTCGATCACCCCACTCATCTCTGAGCAATTTTTGTTCGTTGTCGGTTTTATCGCATTCGCTTAAATCCTCATAAGTTCATTTTTTGCGTAGAATCCGGTCGTCTTCTAGGTTTCATTGTTTCACGTCAGGGGATTCGGGTAGATCCTATCAAGGTCGATGCAATTCTTAATCTTCCTCCTCCTTCTTCACTGCGCCAGTTACAAAGTTTGTAGGGGAAAGCAAACTTTCTTCGTCGTTTCATTCCTAATTACGCCGAGATTACTCGTGGTTTCACCCGGCTATTAAAGAAATATTCTGAGTTCATTTGGGATTCTATTGCCAACAATTCTTTTGAAGCTTTGAAATTGTCCCTCACCCGAGCTCCGCTTCTCTTTCCTCCGGATTATAGTCATGATTACTTTCTTTATCTTGCTGCCTCCGAGTATACCATCGACATGGTTCTCGTTCAAGAGGATGATGCACATGATGAACATGTTATTTATTACTTGAGTAGAAGTCTATCATCAACGGAAATCAAGTACCAACATGTTGAAAAACTGGCCTTGGCTGCTGTTCAGGCTGTTCAACACTTTCGGCATTATATCCTTTCCAGGAAAACTACAGTGATTTCGCATTGCAACCCTATGCAACATATCTTGACTCATCAATTTCTAGGGAGCAAGTACTCCAAATGGATTGTCATTCTCCAGGAGTTTGACTTGGAATTCGATTGCGCCACGTCTAAGAAATCCTTGGTTTTCGTTGAACTGATATGTGATTTCCCCCACTCTGCCACGGAAAATGTAGCAGTAGATTCATTGCCTGATGAATCTCTTTTCCTCATAAGCACTGATGATCTTTGGTAGGGAGATATCATTATATATCTCCAGACCCAGACTTTCCGGTCTGCTTTGTCTAGTAATGAACGACGTTGTGTTCGTTATCAAGCATGTCAATACATTATCCTCGGGGATACTCTTTACCGTTGGGGAATTGACTCTGTGTTTTGACGTTGTTTGAATTTCGATGAAGCTGAGAAATCTCTGAATGACTGCCACTCTGGAGCATGTGGTGGTCATATGTCTGAGCATACTACTGCCCAGAAGATCTTACGCGCTGGATATTTTTGGCCTTCCTTGTTCAATGACTGCATTACTGTTGTTCAAAAGTGTCATGCCTGCCAGACCTACAATCAGAAGATTCGGTCGCATCCTTCTCCCCTTCATATTGTGGTCTCAGTTAGTCCTTTTGCAAAATGGGGCATTGATTTCATGACATGTCACCCTCACTCGGCCGGGGGGCATGGTTACATCATTGTAGCAGTTGATTATTTTACTAAATGGGCCGAGGCGATGCCGACCTTCGATAATACTGGAAAGACTGCAGGGTTGTTTCTTTTCAACCATGTCATAGCTCTCTTTGGTGTCCCTCAAGCTATCATTACTGATCACGGTAGTCATTTTAGGAATTTTATGATGTCTGAACTTACGGAAAAGTTGGGTCTTCGTTATGATAACTCAACACCCTATTATCCACAAGCTAATGGCCAAGTCGAAGCAATCAACAAAGTTATTATAAAAATGCTTCGACGGATGATAGGAATTCATAAGACAAGTTGGCACACGATGTTGTTTTCGGCATTGTGGGCATATCGAACATCTATCAAATCCGCTACTGGGTTTACACCCTTTCGATTAGTATATGGCATGGAAGCCATTCTCCCAATAGAATGTGAGATACCTTCTCTGAAGCTAGTTATCGAACTCTTACCTAATACTTCCGCTGAAGAAGAGAGTATATTGTATTTGATGCGATTAGACGAAACTCGACGTGATGCCACTCTCGTGATAGAAGCCCAGAAGAAACGTGTCAAGGCACAGTATGACAAGCATGTCAAGCCTCGTGTTGTCTCTGAAGGAGTTCTTGTTCTTCTGTATGAACATGATAAAGATGTCTTAGGAGCCAGGAAATTCGAACCTATGTGGCGTGGTCCTTACATTGTTAGTCGAGTTTTAGAAAAAGGAGCATATGAGCTAGTTGATTACGATGGTATACCTTTGAGTGAACCCAGGAATGGGTTGTACTTGAAGAAGTATTATGCATAAGTCATTTGTGCTCAAATACTTGTATTTTATGTATCATAGTTTGCGTGTGTTACTTTAGTTTGTTTTTTACGTTATCTGGTCTCTGCCCTTATGTGACGTTGTGTTTGCTTGTCAGATGTCGGAGTCTTCGCTACCCTATATTGGCTTCGCTGACGATGCTAGCCATAGTACTCAGAACTTAACTTCTGCTGCATGGGCAATCTATGCCCCAACCAATGAACTTATATCTTTACGAGGGGTATGTCTTGGTCGTGCAACCAACAACATTGCCGAGTAAAGCACCATTGTTGAATTATTAGTTGATGTTATCTCGCTTGGAATTCGTCATTTGGTTGTGCGACTCGACTCGCAGCTTGTGGTACTACAGCTAAGTAATGTCTACTCTATCCGAAGTCCTACTTTATTATGAGTATATTTGCGAATTCACCTCTTGGAACGATATTTTGATCACATTGAATATCAGCATATTCCTAGAAGTCGTAATACATTAATAGATGCATTGGCTAATTATGTATTGGACAGACATTTGAACCATTTATAAATTGAACACATTAAAATTCGCACAATGTAAAGTAAGCCGGTAGAAGCCATGTATATATAACGGTCAAAATAGTTTGTTTTTACAAAAGTTTGTCCGAAGACCAAAATATCAAAAATTGAAGCTTATAGCTTCTACAAGGTGATGTCATGGATGATGTTCACGGTAACACACTACTGTCCTAGCTACTCTGTGAAGCAGTCGACCCATGGCTGCTAACACCCCCACAATGTGACGTTGATCGCGTCGTGGAATCTCTTCCAGAGTCATATCTGGAATGTTTGTCGTAAGACCCTCTAAATTCTGCTCCACAACCTGGTAATCTTCGGCATACTATGGTAATACTGCTACTGCTTCTCCTCGTCGCTGGATAGGAGAACTGCCAGCAGGTCTATATGGTCCCACATCTGTGTTGCCAACAAACGTTTTGGTGTTAATCTTCGGATAAATCTATAAAACAAAAACATTTAATATGATAAAATTCAAAAACATTTAAAAAGAGAAAATTTGTGTTTTCTTACCGAGATCTCCCCACTGAGCATCCTCAGGTAGTGCTAGATCTGGATCTCCTCGGAAATCCAACCCGGCATAGGCATAGTCATCGACCATCAACATCTGGTTTTGCAACCAGTCAAAGAAAATATCATCATATTTGACGATGGGTCCTGCCACGTTCCGGGCCATAAGCCGACACCATCGCACCATCCTCGGATCCCTAGGTCCCGGAAAGGCCCACTCAGCCTATAGTATGAACACGGGGACTCTCTCTAGGAAGAAAGACACTAACAAAGATCCATATCCAAACTGTTTCAGATCTCCCCGCCAGCACTTGGTGAGTTGTTTTTTGATATTGCGCAATACTGCATTAGCCCAGTTAAATACCAGGGGCTCAGTACACTCGATGGCGTACTGGAAATAGCTCTGCAATGACATATGGTGAGAGAAACTTCGAGCCATCCGAGCAATCGTAAAGAGAATAGTGTGGAGAGTCAAGTCAGTTACTCCCCAGATTTCCACTTTCCCTTTCTTTCTTTCGGCCTCAGGTACGCAGTATTGGTTGCAATATTCACTCATTTTCAACCCGCCTTCTTTGCTGCCGGTCAGACTGACATAGGACCCACGCCTGGATAATCCGGTCAAGAAATATATGTCCTCGATGTCAATAGTTAATGTATGAGCTCCCACGATGAAAACTTGCTTGTTCGGATCCCACATTCGAACTAGATACTCCAACAATCGGACTTGGGCTCTCATGCCGGGGATACAGAAGTATTTTAAGAGACCACAATCTCTTAATGGCACTATGGTGGGAGGGTGATTTTTTTCATTTGCGTTATCCTCCTCGTGTTCTCGTTCTCGCCACTCAAACACCATGATTGTTACTTTTTACCTGCATAAGGAATATACAAAGATGGTTAATGATCTTATTTCATGTAATAAATCTTTTCCATTGGCTAAACGTTTCAAAAATTTTTGAGTTTTACGCTGCTCGCAGGTGCCATACTATGCACAGTGCGAACTTCTCGCAGGCGGATTAAGGCCCACCTGTGAGAACGAGTCATTCTTGCAGGTCCCGTATGGGCCACCTGCGAGAATTCCTCCACGCATATATAGTCCAAAAAATGACTTAAAGAAGAAATTTTAACCAATGAAATCTAAATTTTAAACCATGAAAAGATCAGGAATGAAGAACTTACCAAGATGTTGCTGACGGCTTGTCAAATGATCACCCGTAGATCCCAGAAATCGACACCGAATGTAGAGGGTAAAATGAGGGTTTTTGGAACTCAATGGTAAAAATGAGAAATGATATGGTAAATTTAGTTATTTACTCATTTTAATTACTTTTTACTATATCAAATTTGGGTTTCTTATGTTTATTTGTTATTTAAACCTAATAACT
>SNQJ01S0087991.1:0-20679 GCA_010110895.2 Picea sitchensis | reverse complement strand
ATATGATGAAAAGAAAAACATATAAATCAATAATGCAAATAGAGCAAAATGAAAATAAAAAATGAAATGCAACTAAACTACCATGAGCAATCAATATGAAAATGCAAGAAATTAGGATGACCTACCTACTTACTTGGGCTCTAAAGATCAAGCGATAGGTGATGTCAAGTGAAGTCATACAACCAATGCAACCAATTGATCATCTCATCAAAGTATCTCCCTCGTGTTTAATTATGTAAAACAACAAAGATAAGTCAAGCACATAATGATCATGGGCATAAATAGATATATAATCAATCGTGAAGTGAAATTAATGGAGATGGGTGGGAGGGAGGAAGTCTCATTGGAAAGAGAAATCATCAACCTAATCATGCTGCTTGAAAGTGTACCCACAAGCCTGAGTAATCCATCTCTGAAGAGGGCTACCATATGTAGACGATGGCTCATCTTCATCTCCATTAGTATGATCATTGCTTCTAGAAGACTGAGAAGATATGAGAGATCCCAAGAAGACCTCATGATTTCCCTGAGAAGAAGGAATGAGGTAAGGGACAAACTCAAGTCTAGAGATAGAAAAACTTGGCCTCTTCATTTGGGAATCCTTGTAGAAATCCCCAATATGAAAATACTTTCTCTTTGTAGAGTGAGCCTTTGATTGCTCTGGGATGGCACGTCCTAGTGTTCATCTAAAATTGAGGATGAAGGTGGATGGAAATCCTCATAGAACAAGAATGCATCCCCAAAAGGATCTGCATCATAACTCCCAAGGGATGGCCGAAAATCATCTTGAAAATGTTGCATCGGGTCATCCTCGAATGGACGAAACAAATCTGTAATCATATCATCATCAGGATGCCAAACATCTGAATCATATATGCATGAAGACTAGTCTTTTGATGACAACTCAACCCCTTTTCCTCGAGAGCCACCCTCAATGTCGTAAATGGGGTCTCTATCAAAAGTGAAACGAACAAAATCCCATTTGGGTCTCCCAATCTGTATTAAAGTGTCAATATGCTCATCAACCATATCTAAGGGTTCTTTCACAAGACCATCAATGTGACTGAAAATGACCGTCTCTTTGTCTTCATGTGCAAGAAAAATAGAGGTTAGGTCGGCTTCAACTGGATCTTCAGATTCTTCATCATTGAGACTAGTTGCTACTTCAACTTCATGTGCAGGAGGAGAGTAAGGCTGGACAACCTCAACTTCATCAAGCAAGATAAAAGATAACGATGCCTCACGAGGCTTCTCAAAATGTTGCACTGCATCAAAATTCTTCTTTCTCTTTATGGACATGCTCCTCCATCGCCTCTTCATCACAAGAGGCTTGATTCTTAATACAAAGCACTTTGTTTACTTTTCTTCAAAAAGACTTGTCGCATCCAAGGGCTCCTCTAATACTTCTTTGCTTCTAAAGTCATGGAATAAAGTATCATCAAGATCTTCAAAAGGGTCACAACTCATCACGTTCTCTTCTTGATGTGCAGCAGGAGCAGAGGCCTGGATGTCTTGATCAAGAGGAAGGGATGATATAAGCACTTCATCTTCATCAAATGTCTCGTCTGGATCTTCAACATGAGAAACTTCATCAGGGTCTTCTTCAAGCTTTTCTTTATACTCATCTATAGGAAAACCTTCTTTGCAAAGAACGTCTTTGAGCTCTTGGAAAGTATCTTGCAAATTCTGGGTAGCTGGCCGATAATGCCTGAGAAATTCTTCAATAAGCTTTGTAGAAGATGGGATACTTCTTGGATTACATGAGTGTGCAAGCCAACTCCTTTGACTTGATTACAGTGAAGATATAAAAATTTTCATCAACACATCTTCATGTAGCACATTTAAGCTTGAAGCATACTTTGTATAATTCACAACATGGGTGACTGCTAGAGCTGGATCACCATTAAATTTAGGGCAATTTTCCCTCCACCTTGCAGAGCAATGATTTGGATATCCGGAGATATTCTGAACATCAAGAGTAGGGTACACCTTATGGAATGCCCATGGTAAGCCCCGTGAGGCCACAGTTCTATTACTTAGGGTAATACCTTAATGGAGTTGCTAGATGAGAACAAGGCTCATCAAAGGATGAAAGGGGAAAAAGGGAAATGTGGGTTCTTGGAAGGTGGAGTCGCCAGATGAACCTAAAAAGTTCATCAAAGAAAAGGGGAAAGGGAACTTCCCTCAGGTGGAGTTGCCAGGAAAACTAGGGAAAGGCTTTGGGATAGCTTGCCAAAGTGTCGTTAGGGCTCAGAAGAGGATTCAAAATCCTCCCCGACAACAGCGCCAAAATGTTATCGCATAATTTGTAGGTTGGAAAAGTCCGACCCAAACCACAATATGGAAACAACTAAGAGAACACCTACCCACTGTCATCTTAGATAGACATTCCCATCATTTTAGTGATGATGAAAATCACCACAAGGGGGGAATTTCGAGTGACCCTAGGGGGAAATGGGACAAAATGTGAGATGATGAAATGAAATCCCCTATAGGTCGAGTTGCTAGATGGAAGACGGCTTGAGGATGAGTCTCGGGAGTGGTTTAAGGTTGTCAAGTCCTTGGGTACCTGCTGAGAGTGTTTGTACCTTCCTGAGACACAAGGAAAACCAACTGTACGAAGTATATGTTAGGTGGACAAGAAAGTTAAGCTTGCTGTCCCTAATTGCAGCAGTCAACAAAAATATATATCAGCAATGAAATCAAGTAACTACTGCAGATTTAACCACCAAAGGATCAAGTATTTATTGGGCAATGAAGCACTAAACATGCAGACTAATTCCCAATACTTTGGCACAAGCTTTGATGGTAAATTAGGGCTGCAAGAAAGATGTTTTCAGAGATTTTTCAGAGCAGACAAATGGCTGTAGCAAAGATTTTCTACAACAAAAACTTTTACCCCAAGTAATTAGCCAAACATTTGCCCAACAATAGGCAACATCAAGAAGATTAACAATAACAACTTTCCAACTATTTTCAACTGTAAAAGAGTGAGAAATTAAGCTTGAAAAACCCTAGAAATTAAGCTTGAGAAACCCTAGAAACATGACGTCACCCTCTTTTTGGGAAATGTTTGGCACTTTTGGTCAAGTCGTTGAGTTGGAGAAGGAAAGGCTAGGCCTCCAAAGGCCAATAGTCTTCAACCAAGACGTTTCTTCCATGATCCATGGGCCTTTTCCTTCAAAACATGACAAGTGTCCATCATCACCACCAAACCCTAGCCCTAGGGCGACATCAAGCCCTCAAAAGGTGACATTTTGGCCCTCTCAAGCAAGTCGTTTGGCATGTAGGGGTTGGGTAAGATCCTCCAAGGTTTCCTCTAGGCCTCCAAACGCATGTCATCATCATCCAGAGTGTGGGCCCTTGACATCCAACTGGTGGGCTTCAAGCCCCATGAAAGCCCAAGATGGGCTTGTTCTTTCAAAACTGCCCACCAGCTAGGTCCTGCAAAGACAAATGGATACGCCCTCCAAGGATCTCAAGTCAAATCCATCATGATGAGTAAATCAAATCAATAAATGAGTCATCTAAGGATGTACATCCAAACTACCTCATCAAAATAAACAAATGCTCAAAGACCCTATGTAATTTGCCAAGTTTAGGTATGGGAGGGTTGATAAAACGACTTATTGAGTGAATCATTCCTCAAGTTTAGGGGTGTTTCCCAAGGAGACATCCTTCTAAGTCATGTGGATGAGGTGTTATGGATGGAGGGAAGACTTTTGGGCATGGGGTTCATGACATACAAGGGGTTGTAGTGTGTCATCTATGGGTGCCTTTGTAGAGGGTGTGTTGCACCTTCGTTTTCAATGCAACCTTTTTCCAAACCCATTTATTTCCTTTTATTCTTTTAAGATGTTTCCAGGTTGAAGCCAAGGTGGGGCTTCTACCTAAGCATGAAAAGCTATGCCCACCTTGACTCTACTCTAGTCACATCATGCTTCCCCAAGTTGAAAACATGTGTGGGGATTCTACCTAAGCATTAAAAACAATGTCAACACATGCTCCACCTTGGTTGACATTTTTAATTAGTCATTTTTACGGGTCCCATCAGTTTGTTATGAGAGACATTTCATTGTCCTCGGGATCTCTGGGCGAGCATCTAGAAGGTTAATGATTGGCTTTTATCTTTTACTAGCTACAAGCCTCTGGGCCTTCAGCCCCTTGTTCCCATGAAATGAGGGACAACCCCTTCTTGGGTCAGTACACCCGAAAATCCCAAAAGGTAAGGAGATGAGGGGATGACGTGTGGAAAGTGACAAGTATGGTCAGGAATGGCACGATGATTCGTTTAGAGGACCTCCCAGTAGCAAACCTATCCCTAAGGGTGACCCACTTGCTAGGGTGCAATGTCAACCACCAAGGTAAAACAGGGAAAAGAACATAATGTCCAAGCAAACGTTACATAATCAAAAGCAGTAATAGATGCAACAAACTCAAATGCCTCAAATATTGAAATGATACTCACCATAATACCTGGCTTGTACCTCATGGAGCAAGACCCAATGTCTTCCATAAGCCAGTTGATGTGGTGGAACCGTCGTGATGAACTTGGAGCTGTGGTGGCGAGGTGAGTTTCTGTCTGTGCAAGTGGACATTGTTGGTCAGGCTATCTCTCGGTACTCCATGTCTGCAACCTGAGGGCCTTGAGACATCATCTCCTTAGTTATCCCTAGGATTTGGGGATAACAAATCCCAAGACATGATTCTAAGTTGTAAGCCTGATTGTAAGACTTGAATAAAAAAGATACTGATACATTGCCCCGTGGATGTTTCCTTGACACACCGCTAGGGTTTTACCACGTAAATCTTGTGTGTTATCTGAGTTATTGATTTGTTTATATTGTCATTTATTCTTTCATTTATACTTGTATTCAGGTTCGTAAATACCAACAAGTGGTATTAGAGTGTAGCTGTTTGGTTTGAGGAAGGAAGAGGAGGAGTGGCAGAGTAGAAACCCTGGCAGCCAAAACCCTAGCAGCCAAAACCCTAGCTTCCATTCAAGTTGAGATCCGCTAGTTGTGTGGGTGAGTCAAGAGACCGAGGAGAGGGAGAGGCTGAGTTGCAGAGGGAGAAAAGCACTGAGCCGAACATGCCCATGTGCAGAGAGCTAATGGTTCGGGGGAAGGTAAGAGAAGCCGATATTGTCGATTTTTCACTAAGCTAGGATCAAGCATGAAGTTCATTCCAATTTTAGTATTTTACTTGAACCATAGACAATTGTAGTTACACCATAAACAATTTGCTGCAGTAACCAAGACCACAAGAAGAAACACCATGCACAATGTTGAAATATTGTAACTACAAAGAGTATTCTACTTAATATTATTATTATTTGAGTTATTTATTTATAGATCAAATCCCCTTTTGTGGATTGATCATGTCGGGCATTGTAATTGACCAAATTCCCTTTTGCGGATTGGTCAAACCCTAATTGTATTCTGCAAATTGGGAAGTCAGCCTCCACGCTAATTAAAGTGGTTTTAACCACTAAGAAGACAAGTCGGCCCTACCCAGCGAAGAGACACCTTTTCAGCACCTGCTAGTTTGTATAAATAAAGGAAGCCAGTGCCTCATTTGGACACTCACTCAGCTCATTCATCTAGTGCACAAGTTTGAAGGAAGCTGCAATTACCAATTGCCGGAAGAAGGAAGAGAGAGAGGCGCACTGCTTAGTAGAGGATATTCTCTACTATTTGGTTTATTGTCTTGGCATTGTATTGGCTATCTATATTAAGGAAGTTTTTGCTAGGTTTTCTTCCCCATGAGGGTTTCCTAGGATAAATGTTGTGTATCTTGTGATTGTGTTTCTCTTAGTGATCCTACCTATGCTATTGTTATCTAGTAAATTGAAAAGAAACCTAATAATAATATAAACCTTAACATGGTATTAGAGCCAAGCTGAAGAGAGCATCTTTCACTGGATAAAGAAAAACGTCATTGTCGCTGTACAAAAAAATTAGGGCTTTTTGTTGAAGAGGATTTTTTGCCTAAAACCCATCTAGAAAAGTGCGCCCTACCCTAGTGAAGCTTTTGGCATCTTGAGCACACCTTTTCAGTGGATAGAATTCCCGAAAAGTGAAACCCTAGTTTTAACTGGTACCAGAAGTACCAGAAAACCAAGAAACTAGAACCAGTACAAGAAGTACCAGTCCAAATTTCCGCAAGCTCAGTTTCAAGGGGTAAAATTTGGATTTTTAGAAATTTGATTGCACCAGCTTACTCGCCTCAACTGAGCGCATCTAGCCCATGGATCAGAATTTCAAAATTTGAAGTTTGAAAAATTAGGGTTTCCTCATAAAACCCTAAGTTGCAGTTGCAATTGCAGTTTCAGAATCAGTTGCAGTATCAATTGCAGTCGGAGTATCAATTGAAGTATCAACTTCCTTACCAGTTGCAGTCACCCTTCAAGTTTTATAAGGGTTGGTAATTATTACCGTTGCTGCTAGATGGTGCCACTACCTGCAAATACTATCAGAGGTATGTATTCACATATGTTTAAACTATTAAGCTTTAAAGGGTATTAGCAGGAGAAGGGATCTCTTGCCATAGATCAAGGAGGATCTCAAGATCCAACACATTCAGAGGAATAATGCAACTCGGGTTTGATTATTCTGATATGCATCTATTTGTTATGACATTATTTTGATCTAGGTTGCATATTGAAGCTATGACCATCATACTAACCTTTGGTCAAAATGAAAGTCAAGGTATTAGATATTGAGATCATAGAGTTTATCCTCTAACCCAACCTTCTGTCAAGATAGCATATTGTCTTAGTACATAAGACAGGTTGAAGAAAGCACTCGTCATCTTGAGTGAAGGAGACTTGGAAGAAAAACAACACACTCATTCTTGAGGACAAGACTCCAGGTTCCATGTTTGATTAATTAAGTTGATAAGATTCAAAGTTGCACATGACAAAGTTGATAACTATCCCTTTACAAGTAAACACTATAGTTGAGATAGCAGTCTTTGAAAAGTATTATACTTGGTAGCATGTGAGCATATTGAGATAAATGCTTAATGCAATCATTTACCAGATACAACTAACATTTCCTCTAGGAGAAACTTCTTGTGTTGATTCCAGGTTACCATGGAGGAATGTTTGCTCACAACACTAGAAGAGTGTTGACCCCATTTTGTATTGTATTTCTTACTTTTGATCTTTGTTTCAGACAGGTCACAAGTGAAATCTCTAAAGGAGCCACTGTGACGATTATTTGTGCTATTTTTTTATTACTATAATCAAAAGAGTATTATTCTTGCTTGTTGTTTTGTTGACCATGTTTTAGGTCACAAGTGATAACCCTGAGGAAGCTTTAGTGAAGGTTGCAGAAGGCAACAAATTAGATGAGACATGAAGCAGACTATGTACATGACCATATACACTCATGTACCAAAGAAGATGAAGAAGAAGCTATCCTTTGAGATCCAGAGTATCTCATATGGAGATTGATTGTAAGGAGCATAAGGCTCCAAAGATGACCGAACATTAGAACAAGAACTCACAACAGAATTGTTCAAAGGTTAATGAAGTCAGCTTGACAGGAAGCATAATTCACTTGAAGTTTGACTCAGCCTTTCACATTTAGACTTGGTATTCAACACTAAGTATTCCCTGTAAGAGATGATGAAGTCCTTGTAGAGTTAGAAGAAATCAAGGATAAGCCTGATCTCAGAAAGGATCAGATGAAGAGACAACTTCCAGGATTGGGAGATAGATGCCATGAGAAGACTAGATCGTAACTCCAAAAACTACTAGGAGATATGAAATCTCCTGGAAGATTCCCTTGTTTCAGTAACAGAGAAGGAAGCCAGTCAAAAAGACTAGGATATGGATTCTTCCGTGAGACTAGAAGAGAAGTCAGTATTGACTTCGAATATTGATCTATATAGATCAAGCATGTTGCAGATGTACAAAGCTTGATGTGTGTCCAGAGGATTCTCCCAGCAAGAGGGAGAAGACTATGACGAGACACTTACTCCAGTAATTGAAGAAATAGTTCCAATATTTATGAAGACAACTAGAACAACCATGATTCATATATAGTATGAGATGCATGGGGAGCAATCCCCATATTTAAAATTGAGTGGCAGTTGGTGCATTACATTAGGTCATGGAGACATGTCTACGATAAAATATAGAGTTACCTCCATGAAAGAAGAAGAGCTACCTTCAATATCAGTTATTGAGCCACTCTCAGTTTCAGATGAAGTTGTTGTCGTGATAGAATAAGAGGAGTTACTCACTCAGCTCACTCATCTAGTGCGCAAGTTTGAAGGAAGCTGGAGTTACCAGTTGCCGAAAGAAGGAAGAGAGAGAGGCGCATTGCTTAGTAGAGGATATTCTCTAGTGTTTGGTTTATTGTCTTGGCATTGTATTGACTATCTATATTAAGGAAGTTTTTGTTGGGTTTTCTTCCCAATGAGGGTTTCCTAGGATAAATGTTGTGTATCTTGTGATTGTGTTTCTCTCAGTGATCCTACCTATGCTATTGTTATCTAGTAAATTGAAAAGAAACCTAATAATAGCATAAACCTTAACAAGGGAGAGACTAGTTGCCGAGGGTTCGGGCTCAAGGGAAGAGAAGCCGATATTGTTGATTTTTCACTAAGCTAGGCTTAAGCATGAAGTTCATTCCAATTTTAGCATTTTACTTGAACCATAGACAATTGTAGTTACACCATAAACAATTTGCTGCAGTAACCAAGATCACAAGAAGAAACACCATGCACAAATACATAAGAAGTATCTTGGGAAACCCTTCTCAACAAGGGAAGAAAACCCAACCAAGCCTTTGCTATATCCTTCAAGAGAAAGACCTCCCACACCATAAACCTAGCACACAAAAGGGTGCTTACAAAACCCTAGAAGACTAGCACCCAAGGGAGGTGCACACTTTTCCCAAGAACAAGTGTTTGATGAAACTTCCAAACTCACACTTGTGATATGATTCCTCAATGGGGAATTTACCTTTATTTATATTAGATTGAATCTGTCAACAATAGTGTCTATTAGCACAACAGGGTCAACCTCAATAACTTAGAATATAATTAATAATTACCATATTAAATATCTTTTACATTAATTATCTTTCATTTTATGGTGGGGCCGACCTGTACCCTTTACATCACAAATAGGGTTACAGGTAAGTCTGACTCTTGTACAATATATCAAGGGATCTCAATCACCCACAAGTGCTCAACCACTAGGGGCACATCCATCTGTGCTCAACCACAGGGATGTCCACATCTCTATCTCACTGCGTCTCACAGGAGAGTCACACTCACTAGTGCTCAGCCACTAGGATCACGTTCACCTATGCTCAACCATAGGCACGTCCAACTCAGCAGATCTCTTTCTCACTGCGTCTCACAGGAGGATCACACTCACTAGTGCTCATCCACTAGGATCACGTTCACCTGTGCTCAGCCATAGGCACGCCCAACTCAACAGATCTCTTTCTCATTTTGTCTCACAGGAGAATCATCTGGAGTATCACATCATCTCAACTCTCTGCACAAAGGAGAACAATAAACCCATCACATGGGCTCCTTCACCCCTCAAAGGGGTACACATCGTTTCATCTTAAACGATACACCCTCTCATGGGCATCTTCCCCTCTTAGGGGCACACAACATTTCATCTCCGTCTCAGAGAGAACGACACACCCAACTCATGGGCTTCCCCACACAGGGGCACACAACATTCCATCTTCGTCTCAGAGAGGAACCACACACCCAACTCATGGGCTTCCTCATCCCACACAGGGCACACAACGTTCCATCTCTGTCTCAGAGAGGAACCACACACCCAACTCATGGGCTTCCTCACCCCACACAGGGGCACACAACGTTCCTTCTTTGTCTCAGAGAGGATCCACACACCCAACTCATGGGATTTCTCTTAGGCTGACTCACTTAGTCTGTGTCCTGGAGGATGTCTCATGCAGGTGTAATCATCAACACTCCCTCTCAGCTAGGGAGGCATTCTCCATCAGGCAAAGTCTCGCACGAAAGTACTCGAACTTTGTCTTGGCTGTAGTCATCAACACTCCCTCTCAGCTAGAGAGGTATTCGCCACCAAGCCAGTTTCTCATGAAAGTACTCAAACTTCGTATTTGCAAGTGGTTTGGTGAAGGTATCTGCAATCTGCTCATGTGTAGGAAGGTACTGCATGTGTACTTCTTTCCTCTGCATCATGTCTCTGATATAATGATATTTTATCTCGATGTGTTTCGATCTATCATGAGACACAGGGTTCTCAGAGAGCTTCACACAACTCTGGTTATCACAATGAATAGTAGTAGGATCCATCTCATGATCGAATAAATTTGTCAGAAGTTTGCGAAGCCACACTGCTTCGCGGACTGCCACACTCAATGCTATGTATTCTGCCTCTGCGGTACTCAATGCCACAGAGCTCTGTTTCTTGTTGCACCAGGAAACCATGGCAGACCCTAAAGTAAAGAAACAACCGAAGGTGCTCTTCCGGTCCACTGCGCTCCCTGCCCAATCTGCATATCCCTGCAAACTCAAGTCTACACTGGAGGCATATCTCAGGCCATATCCAACTGTGCCTCGCAGATATTGCAACACATGTTTTGCTGTTGTCCAGTGAGTCTGTCTCGGCTAACTCATGAATTGGCTAAGTACATTCACTGCATAGAATATATCGAATCTGGTGTTAACCAGATACATCAGTGATCCAATTAGCTGTGGATCAATCTCGTTTGAATCATCATCATTCATTTTCTTCAAATCCATCACTATCGGTCTAGGCATGGATTTGCATTTAGTCATACTGAACTTCTTTAATATCCCCACTGTATATTTTCCTTGACTCAGGAAAAATCTCATCAGTCCTCTGTCATACTTCTTGTCCCAAGAAGTAGTGCATCATACCCAAATCCTTCATCTCAAAATCAGAAGTCAAAGCTTGCTTGTATCCAACAACACGGCTTCCTGAATAAGTCATCAAAATCAGGCTCTCGTCACCAACATTGTAATAATATAGGTTTGGATCAACAACACTCTTGCTGAAACCCAAACTCATCAAGAATCCATCCATCTGATGTAGTTTCCAACTCATGGATGGTAGTACGGATGGAAGTGTATCGGGCTTACTGGATCAAGTGTCTCATCATAGACAACTCCCTTTGTTTGTGGGAATCCTCTGGCTACAGATCTCACTTTGTATTTCTTGACACTTCCATCAGCTGCATGCTTGATATTATAGATCCACTTGGAAGTCACCACAAACTTCCCTTCTGGTCTCGAAACAATATCTCATACATCATTCTTTAAGGTATACTGATATTCTTCTGTCATGGCATCTTGGCATACCTGTTCACCTGTTGCTTCTCCATGACAAGAAGGCTCAGAATCAGTGAAGTGGCTCATGGTTGAAGGGTAGCTCGAAAATCTCTTTTTCTCTTCGAGATGTGCCTTGAGGGGCTTGTATGTTCCTCTGCCTCCTGCAAAGTTTGTCGAGCCTAGGTAGGCCTCTTATGCCCTACTGCAATATCTCTGGGCATATAAACTGGAGCAACTAGATCGATTGGAATAATGTCTGTCTCCTTCTGAACTGCTTAAGGGGGAGAAGGTATTGTCTCACTGTCAATCTCCATCTGAGATTCTTTGGATCTTTGACATGCTATTTCTTCTTCAAAGGAAACAACTTTGCTTGTCTCAATCTGTCTCTGACCAGGGATGTAGATCTGATATGTCTTCGAAGAATCACTGTTATCCCATAAATGTATCCTTTCTCCCTTAAGGGTCTAGCTTGGACCTCTTCTCTTTGGGTACATGAAAATACACTGGGCACCCAAATATCCTGAAGTGTTCAATCTCGGGCTTCACTCGGGTGAAGACTTCTTCAAGAGTTATGTTTCTTCAAAATCTGGTGAAGACTTATGTTCTGAACATATACTGTGTCATGCATGCTTCTGCCCACAAAATCATAGAAAGATTTTGATCATGCATTATTGCATTGGTTGCCTCAATGATGGTTCTGTTCTTACTCCTCAAATAGTTTTGACTTCCTCTGAATTATGAAGTATAACCATCTTCCTTTGTTGTTAACCTGCCTGGAACAAGAGAACAAACAAAAGGAAACAAAACAAGAATATCTCTTAAAGGAGAATAATGAGTACATCTCTAGAATCAAAACAATTTAATGATTGTTGTCACAACTACAACACCTACTTGTAATGTAGCAATCTTTAGAAATGTAGGTTAGAGGCATGATAATTAAAACAATCAAACCTGGAGTCTTCACTTCCAGTTTGTTGTTCCTCTGAATGCACTGAGATCCCTCTGGATCCATGAATTCAACAAAGGTTCCTTCCTCCTGCAATTACCCAAATACAAATAATATATACAAGTGCATACCTGAGAGTGCTTCTATGATTTCTCCAATTGCACCTAGTTGATCTCTGATCTCTGACATCTTGATGTCATCTTCCTTCTCTTCATCGATCGCTGTCTTCGGTAAACCTTTTTTGTATCACCCATAATAAGTCTTCCTCTTGAAGTCTTGACTTCCACGAATTGGAGTTGCTTGATCCATCAAGCCTATCTTCCACCAAGGTTTTGTTCATCATATTTTCAGATTCTTYACAAACCCTTGCCAACTGGGCTAGAAAACCTAACGGCTAGGCTAGGTTAGCAATCTTAGGTTTTGTTGGGTTTATGACTGCCAACAATAAGCCTTGAAAGTCAAAAGAACACTGGTGAGCTGAAAAGCTTCTTCAATGAGCTGCATAAACCCTAATTCTGAAATTTCTGCAGAAAATTGCGAAACCCTAGGGCCAACAATTCAAAATGCTTAGAAATTCACTTTGAGAGTCTCTGGAGGTGCGCTGAAGGAGGCCATACACTCCCGTCCAATTTTCAGCCCCAACGTCCAAGTGTAAAGTGTTGAAATCACCCAAAAGGAGAGGGCCGTATACAATTTCCAGAAACCCTAGAGGGTCGTACAGAATTGCAGAAAAGAGAGGACGACTGCTTTAATGCTTGTGCAGTGGTTTCTTCAAGACCTATGCTCTAATATCATGTTGATTTTTCACTAAGCTAGGCTCAATTTTAGCATTTTACTTGAACCATAGACAATTGTAGTTACACCATAAGCAATTTGCTGCAATAACCAAGATCACAAGAAGAAACACCATGCACAAGTACACAAGAAGTATCTTGGGAAACCCTTCTCAACAAGGGAAGAAAACCCAACCAATCCTTTGCTATATTCTTCAAGAGAAAGACTTCCCACACCATAAACCTAGCACACAAAAGGGTGCTCACAAAACCCTAGAAGACTAGTGCCCAAGAGAGGTGTGCACTTTTCCCAAGAACAAATGTTTGCTGAAATTTCCAAACTCACACTTGTGAAATGATTCCTCCATGGGGTATTTACCTTTACTTATATTAGATTGAATCTGTCAACAATAGTGTCTATTAGCACAACAGGGCCAACCTCAATAACTTAGAATATAATTAATAATTACCATATTAATTGTTTTTTACATTAATTATCTTTCATTTTATGGTGGGGCCGACCTGTACCCTGTACATCACAAATAGGGTTACAGGTAAGTCTGACTTTTGTACAATATAGCAAGGGATCTCAGACACCCACTAGTGCTCAACCACTAGGGGCACATCCATCTATGCTTAGCCACAGGGATGTCCACATCTCTATCTCACTGCGTCTCATAGGAGAATCACACTCACTAGTGCTCACCCACTAGGATCACATTCATGTATGCTCAACCATAGGCATGTCCAATTCAACAGATCTCTTTCTCACTATGTCTCACAGGAGAATCACACTCACTAGTGCTCAGCCACTAGGATCACGTTCACCTGTGTTAAGCCACAGGCACGTCCAACTCAGCAGATCTCTTTTTCACTACGTCTCACAAGAGAATCATCTGGAGTATCACATCATCTCAACTCTTTGCATAGAGGAGAACAATAAACCCATCACATGGGCTCCTTCACCCCTCACAGGGGTACACATTGTTTCATCTCAAACGATACACCCTCTCATGGGCATCTTCCCTTCTCAGGGGCACACAATGTTTCATCTCCGTCTCAGAGAGAACGACACACCCAACTCATGGGCTTCCCCACACAGGGGCACACAACATTCCATCTCCGACTCAGAGAGAACGACACACCCAACTCATGGGCTTCCCCACACAGGGGCACACAACATTCCATCTTCGTCTCAGAGAGGAACCACACACCCAACTCATGGGCTTCCTCACCCCACATAGGGCACACAATGTTCCATCTCCGTCTCAGAGAGGAACCACACACCCAACTCATGGGATTCCTCACCCCACACAGGGGCACACAAAGTTGCTTCTCCGTCTCAGAGAGGAACCACACACCCAACTCATGGGAACACCCAACTCATGGGCTTTCGCTCAGGCCGACTCACTCAGTCTATGTCCTGGAGGATGTCTCACACAGCTGTAATCATCAACAAATATGTTCACGTGCAAGGGAAGAGGATCTGAGGAGGGTTCCGTCTGTCTGCAAGGAAGGTTGAGCGAATACTGCATCAGAGTTGTCGCGCACAAGGGAAGAGGAGCGGAGGAGGGTTCTATTTGTCTACAAGGAAGGTTGAAAGGATACTGTAGTAGAGTCACCAAGAAGGAAAGCCATGAACAGTAGAGAAGCCAAGCAGGCCAATTGCTTGGAGTCCACAAAGGGTGAGAGGATACTCGTTTATTGAACCCTAGTGGAGGCCGTTGTTTTATGGTAAAGGTACCATATTTTTTTTTATTTTCAGATTCATAAAAAAAGAAAATCACAGTTTGAGTTTTTGAAAGATTGTTTTGTGGAGAAAAAGTTCGCCCTTGTTTTGTGGAAAAATATATTTTTCTTTAAAAAAAAGAAATATATTTTGTCTTTTAAAACCTTATTTAAGTGGGTGGAGTCTTTAATCTTTTTTTATGGAAGTTTGAATATTCACAGAGTTTGGAGCGGAAATATATACTTTTAAAAAATCAAATTGACTTTTTTGGAGTAAAAAAAAAATCAAATTGACTTTTGGAGTAAAAAAAAAATCAAATTGAAATTTGGAGAGGGAGTCTGTGTGTAGAGAACTAATGGCAAAGATGACGAATGCTAAATTCGAGGTTGAAAAATTTAATGGTAAAAATAACTTTGAATTGTGGAAACCTAAAATACGAGATTTGTTAGTACAACAAGGGTTACATAAGGCATTAGACGGTAAGAGAAAGAAGCCTACAACTATGACTGATGAAGAGTGGGAAGACCTAGATGCCATAGCCCTCAACACAATTCAGTTATGTGTTGCGGATGATGTCTTGTTTAATATTATTGGAGAAGAAACAACAACAGGCTTATGGAGCAAGATGGAGAGCCTTTATATGACGAAGTCCTTAATAAATCAGATCTACTTGAAGAGGCAGCTATACAGTTTAAAAATGAAAGAAGGTATGAAAATTACAGATCATTTGAATGTGTTTAATACTCTTATATGTCAATTGAATAGTATGGATGTTAAACCCAATGACGAAGATAAGGCAGTTAAATTGTTATGTTCATTGCCTGAATCTTGGGACCATCACTAGTCACTTCCATTAGTTTTAGTACAACTAAAAATCTTGAATTTGATACTATTGTTGGAGCTTTGTTGTCTGAGCAGGTGCGGAGAAAATCAAGTATTGAAACCTCCACACCAGAGCATTGGTGGCTAGAGGTTGGTCCACAGAAAGGGGAGAGGATTCGAGTAGAACATCTAGGGCTAAGTCAACAAGAAGAAAGAGTAAGGGAAGATGCTGGTACTGTAACAAATTAGGACACCTCAATAAAAATTGTTGAAAGTTGTAGGAGTCCAAGGAAGACTCCAAAAACGAAGCAAATCTAGTCGAATCATGTCCAGGTATGATTGATGAAGTCTTAACAATTTGTAACGTCTCACAATTTTGTGAAGAGCGGTTATTAGATTCTGGTGCTTCACACCATTTGTGTCCACATCAAAATTGGTTTTCTACATACCAAGTTGTTGATGATGGTAGTGTTCTTATGAGAAACAATGTCTCTGTAACACTATTGGGGTTGGGAGTATTAGGACTAATATGTTTGATGGAATAGTAAGAACGTTAACAAATGTAAGACAAGTAGTTGAACTCAAAAAGAATTTAATCTCTTTAGGAGTTTTGGATTCCAAAGCATAGTTGCAGGAAGCGCCCCCCTCGCTCCACCCTGCTCCGAGCGGATTCTCCATGGAAGCTTCCCCTGGAGCGAGCTTCCGAAATCCGGAAGCCCGCTTCTGGATTTCGGAAGCTCACTCCGGTGTGCAAAATGGGCACTTCCTGCAACATTGCAATGTACATCCTCATGCTAAACCCAGATCTAATCAAGAAATTTTAAATATGTTTTTAAATGTTCCTCAATAGATATAGACTTGTTTCTATGAAACTTTGGGACTTTATACCTCCATTTGTCTGGGAATGAGTGAGGATGCCTTTCAATAGCAGTAAGCTCTAATGGGGCATTCAATGTGGCCTAGTGTTCTTGTAATGATGGCATATTTATAATCCATTTGGATCTCAAATGAAACAACTAGAGAGAACAAACTTGAGTGATTCATGTTATGTACAACATGTTATAGATTTCCTTTTGATAGAATAAGGCTTGTATCCTTGGTGGAGTCGCTAGGTGAGAGCTCTTAATTCCTTTCACACCACAACTTGCTCTCGTGACAGGAAGCTCCATGGGGCGCTTCATTACTTTACATGTCAGTCTATAGATGATAGATTCATAGCATTTAGCAACTAGACTCTAGAGTCTAGCACAGTTTAAACTTTATTGCCTTGGACCTTTTGATCTTCATAATTCAGGGCAGATGGCCTAGTTTGTAATCATAACTATTTGGTCATGACTCATGTTATTGTTGACAGTTGCTCGATGACTGATTTCATTCCATAACTTAATGGTCTACTTTCTATTATATGGCTTAAAAATTTGTATGTTGGTTTGTAAGTTTGTAATTGCTAGATTCTAGATGGTTGATGCTCGAATGATTAGTCATTGATGTACTACTACTTACTACTATGGAATCATTGATGTACTCACTACTACTACTATGGATGCCATTTTAATGTTACAATGTACAATATGCATGTTTTCATACATTATGCAACTAATTTGTCTTTCTCCATATTTTTGAATGATGCTCGATGTCTCGGCCCCGAGGATTTTGAAAATGATACTGACGCCTCGCTTCCCTAAAATGCTCCTCTCCACTCCACGCTCTAGCAACATTGTTCCAAAGGTTACAAATTTGTAGGTCAAGGTGGAGCACTAAAGTGTTCAAGGGCATTTTGGTGGTTATGGAGGCAACAAAGATTGTGAATCTGAGAAGAAGGAAAATCTAAAAACAATTGAAGTAGCGGTATCTAAGAAAGGCGCATCTACTTGTTTATGGCATCGACGACTGGGCCATATGAACAAGAAAGGGATGGGGTTGTAGGTATTGGTAAGCCGTAAGTTATTTCCGTATTCTCTCAATTGAATTTTTGCAAGTTTTATATGTCCGTTGGTTATAGTGATGGAGTTAAGGGATATAGATTATGGCATCCTACTACCCACAAAATCATAACTAGCAGAGATATGTGCATGGAACAATCAATAGTTGTTCAATATTGCAAAGGGAGATTTTGTAAACTCGAGGATTCATTGTATGGCCTAATGTTACCCATGCAATTGTACAAGAGGTTTGAATTCTTCATGGTGAGCCTAAATTTTTTGAAGAAGTGAATATAACCATTGCATTTACTTTGAAAGTTTGAGAAATGGTACATTCATTTTCTTAGCATTATATGTTGATGATATACTTGTTGCAAGCCAAAGCATGTTTAAGATTAGCAAGATAAAGGCTCAGTTGGCCGTGATGTTTCCATGAAGGATCTAGGAGCAGCAAAACAAATCTTACGCATGGAGATACACAAAGACAGGAAAAATGGTAAGTTGTAGTTGTCACAACAAAAGTCTATGGAGAAAATATTGATGAGGTTCAAGTGGTGTATATTGTCAAACCGTAAATATCCCTTTAGCTTTCCATTGTAAGTTTTCTTCAAGTTTATGTCCGAGTAAGGAAGAAATGATATTTAATCCCATGTACCATATGCTAATAAAATATGAAGGTTGATGTTTGTGATGAAATATTCAAGACTAGATATTTCACATGTAGTTGGTGTTTGTACTCTGTCACCCATCACATGGAAAATTCAGAGTATTGGAAATGGGTGCTAAGGTATCTTAGAGGCACAAGTATCACTACAAGTGGTTTCTGTGATTTAGTTCCAAGGGTTATGATTTGAGAGATTTTGACAAGAGGAGACCTACCGTGTTATGTCTTCTAAGAATGCAAGGATCTATTGGGTAAGTTTGGACAAGTACAAGATAAGGTGTTTCATGGTAGTCAAGCATTGTGCATTTGGATCAATTGTCCAACGACAAAATGGAACAATGTAACGTTTGCAAAAACAAAGTTAATGATGGAGGAGTATCCATATCAGAGTTAAATTGTCCAGACATGTTCACAAAACCAATAATTTTAGAAAAGCTAAGGTGATGTGTGGCTTCTCTTGGCTTGCAAAAGAGGTGATGAATGCGCTTGGGCAAGGTATTAGGTAAATCATTGTCAAGGTGGAGATTGTTAAAATGTGACAACAATTGATTAAAAGAAAATGTATAAAAATTAAAATTGAAATTTTACTTATAAATATTTAGTGGTGTTGGTTTATGAAACCTTGGAAGTTTATATAACAGGTGGTAGTTATCGTAACTATGTAATAGCTCCAAGATAAATGTATATCTATGAAGCTCGAGACATGATTCTAAGTTGTAATCCTAGAATAATAAAGATATTGGTACCTTGCCCCGTGGATGTTGTAATGTCCCCATTTTTGGACATTATTACATTACAGAGTGTTATGCCTACCGTAGTAGCCGATAGGTGACAAAGAGTTCGGGAGATATTGAGGGGTTTTATTGGGCCCTAATTGCATCGCTCATCTTATTTCTTCATTATGATCCATTCCGCATAACTTGGCTTTGGTTCCATTGCATTCTGAATTAGATTTCCGTAATTTTGAGTTATTATGGGTCATATCTTACTAAATTCACTAAGAAGGTCATAATGGGCATATTACTTGGAGAAACCTTTAGTGTAATAGCCCATCGAATTAGGAGGAAGAGTATTACAGATAAGATGATGAGAAGTGACTTTCGCTATCTAAGAAGCCATAAGGATGGATAACCACTTTTGGAGGTAAATGGTTAATTAATTAAATAATTAAGATTTAATCAAGGAATAATAAAATAAAGTAAAAGTCACTGGAGGAAAAGGTCAACAACTAATTAGGGTTTCGGAAGATATAAAGGAAGGGTAAAGCAACCTAATTCAATATTATGTTATGATTCTCGTTATGATTTGATGTTGAGAGAGTTTCAGAGGAGGAGGAGGATTGACCTTCGTTGTTTTGTGGATTATCTTGGAGAAGCACTACCATTGATCGGTTTCTCGTGTTAGAGACACACTTAGCCTATCTAAGATACCATCCGACATTTCACTCGCTATTCGTGAGTATCCAGCTATAAAGGTTTGGCGCACCAACCAAAGTGAGGGTGCAAGGGTTAGATAGGGTTTTGTATAGCTGCACGAGGCCAAATATTATCTTGCAGATTCCTCCCGACCCAGTTGAGGACTAGCCAGGGTGCATCTTTTGAGCCATCAGTCATCAAATTATGATGGTGAAATTTCTCAAGGCGCAACAAACAATCAGATAGTGCGCAGCTCTTGAGGAGGGGCATTTGGGGTTCCAGAGGGAGTTCCGGATCTGATCCGAGGAAACCCTCCCGACCCAGTACAACATTGGTCAGGGTGCACATTTCGAGTTATATAGCAACAGATTCCGTTAGAGGAATCATTAGGGCGCATTCATTGAGCCCAGGAGGTGCGCAATGAAGATTTTCCAGGTCCTAACAAGCTGCCAACTAGGTCTGTCTTTGACATCAAGTTGACTCTAAGTTTCAACTGTCAAACAAGGGTTTGTTGTTGTTTTATAACAACAAACTGTTCAGGAACTTCTTTGTTTTTTTGTTATGGTTACATAGGCCTTTTAGTTGCTCTAGCATGTAGTTTTTGTGACCAAGATGTTAGCACATGCATACCATAAAATATGTAACACACCTAGAGATATTTACTGTTGAAATAATGTTGTTCTAAACCAATGTTGCTAGAGCGCGAAGCGAAGCGGGAGCGTTTTTAGGAAGCGAAGCGTTGGGAGCATCATTTTCAAAAAATCCCCGGAAGCGAAGCGTCCCATAAGCGTCTATTATATATATATATATATATATAATTTTTTATATATATTGTGTTTATATTAAAAAAAACATGCAGAAAGACAAATTAGCTACATAATGTATGAAAACATGCATATTTGTACATTGTAACATTAAAATGGCATTCATAGTAGTAAGTAGTAGGACATCAATGATTAATCATTCGAGCATCAACCATCTAGAATCTAGCAATTACAAACTTACAAACCAACATACAAATTTTTAAGCCATATAATAGAAAGTAGACGATTAAGTTATGGAATGAAATCAGTGATCTAGCAACTATCA
>SNQJ01S0087990.1:46535-67004 GCA_010110895.2 Picea sitchensis | reverse complement strand
CTGAATATAGTCTTTTGGAGGTCCAAAAGCTTCCCAATGGGGAGGTGTGATCAGGGGATCAAATTTTGCTCAAAAATTCAAAGTGCTCAGAATCACTTCAAATCGAACGAGAGCGTAGGCCTCGTCGTTGCGAACCCAACGCAACTTGTTTCGTCTCAAACGGACGTCGGGAGCGAGAGATATCACGATCTGTTTGAATCATTAAACATGCAAAAAAAAAGGATGCTGACTGTACAGTCCGTACAGGCTGACATGGCAGAGTCCGTACGTTGACGTGGCAGAGGTGATGTGGCAGTTTTGGATTGGCAGACATGGTCGAATTGGAATGCGACACGTGGCATCATTTTGGTCAATGGTAAGGTGCCACGTGGCCCAGTCATGGGTTGCCATGTGGCACCCCGGTATTGGTTATTGGTTGTTATTAAAATTGTATGGGGTCGAACCCCGAACCTCCCTTTGGCTCTGCGCTTTGGTAGAGTGTGGGCTACCACTAGCCCACATGTTGTTGTTTGTAAACAATATGTAATATAAACTATTTCAATTCGTTTTATGTAACGGTCGGTGCGGGGGTCCGGGCTGGGGCTTAGCCCCAGCCCCCGGTCACATTTATATTGCATTCGACCATAACCTCCGGTGAATGGCAGCACGAGGTTTTTAAAATATATATAGCCCGTGGTTATATGTGTTACACCATGTGACTTCAACCTTAGCGCGGGGGGTTTGCAAACGGTTGGGTTCTTTTGCTAGCCCGAGGTCATATCGTGACTCTCATGTGCCCGAGTGCTAGGCGGTTAGGGGCTGGCGTGCCCATAACCGTCCTACAGTTTGCACCGTTAGCACAGTTGCGTTCGATGCAAGGTTTTCACGCTTTAAATTGCATGTGTGCCAGGTTGAATGAACAAGGGTGCAATTTGTAGATGCAGAGACAACAAGCTTGAAGGAGGAACTTCCAAGAAGCATAACTTCTTCGTTTTTTGGACAAACGAGGTGTCGAAAAAGCCCAGCTAGGGGTTTTTGGACACTCTGAAGCCATTGGAGCAGTCTGTTGGTCAATTTGAGCATTGTAAAGCACATTTTTGAGCACTTTGAGCAATTAATAATAATGATCCATTGGAAGCTGGACCAGGAGATGTAGCCCAAGAGAGGGGTGAACTCCTTTATCAGTTGTTGTGTTTATGTGCTTATGCTCATTGATTATGCTGCTGTTTATTTGCATCTTTAATGAGTAAATTCTATTAATGATGTGTTGCAAAGTTGATCCATTTGCTTTTAACACATAAACTTTACTTGCAAATATTTTCAAGATTTCAAGTCTTCTTCATTTTTAGATCAAAGATAGATGATGTACATAACATAAAAGACTGCCCATCATTCTAAGAAGAAGAGGTTTTCTCCCTTTATGGGTTTCCTCATGAATATCTATCTCTGTGTATATCATATCTGTGATTGATGTTTATTATTTCTGATGTTCATGTCTTGCATAATCTTGATGATCACTTGGAGAAGATTAATAATATTTTAATAGGCATAAGATTGTTTAAGCACAGTAACAAGTGATTCACCCCCCACTCTCAGTTGTCTTAGTAATTTCAACATAATCGACATTTAGGGTGGAAGTCATCGTAGCATCCTCCCGAGCTCTTATTTTTCAGGTTACCTTTGACCATGCAAACTATATCGTTTGTTTTGGGTTGGTTCGAGCATAGACCCCTCCATTCTGCATCTTTTGGTATATTGTGCGCAAGCTAATGGCTCTTGTCGTTAGGGCGGAGCAGAATGGCTCAAAGGCTCTAATTTCTCACACAATGTTGTAGATGACCTCGTCCTTTCGGTTGGGTTAAATTTGTATAGTCATTTGAGGGTTTGAATCCGGAAGTCGCACAGGCCTTTGCCGAGACTTTTGATAGTGCAAAAGCTAAAGTAGGCGACCTGCAGTTTCAAGTAGACGAAGAATCCATAACAGAGGCCACGGGTATGTTGCAGGAAGGGGACCGCTGGTTCAAAAATCTGAAGATAGAGGGCATCCCATGGAATTTATTGTTGGTATCCATGAAATCACACTAAAATGTAAAAGGTACGCATATCGAGTTGTTCAAAACTTGTTGGCATGATTTGTTGTTGATAATTAAACAATTCGTGACCTGTGAGGGACACTATGGATTGGTGTTTTTATTTAATGTACGCCTATTGATGGTCTTCCTGGGTTTTAAGTTAAACTTGCCATTTTATTTTCTTAGGAGTCTCCAAAATATGTCTAGGTTCTACCAAATACAAAACCCTAACTCTTAATCCAATTTATTCCACCATGGTTTAATTCAGGTTCTGGTGAAGGCCCAATTGTTCAGGATAAGAGATAGCTGGGAAAGTTTTCTTGTTGGGAATGGTTTTGTTTCATTACCATCTGAACCTGTCCATAGTTTACCTCTGTGTGTTGATGAGCTTACCAGTCCAAGCATATCGTCGCACTCTCTGCAAAGTTTTCGAGTTGAAATACAAGTCTCGAAAGAGCTTGTATTACCTCCCGATACCCCTATTGAGTTTCATCTGATAGCTAAGGTCGCTTCCAAGAAGTGCGAATTCGTTCCAAATAAATCCTTGGAGGAAATTCTTAGTCATTTAAAAGATAAGACACCGGGTGCCCCTGATCCTGTATAGAACATGGTTAGTGAGGATAAAAATAAAATCAAAAGAAAGGGTAAGCAAGTCACACAAAAGGTTAATGATTTAGATTTTCGAAATAAAAGAAGTGGTAGAATTTTGTCAAGGATGACCAGGAATCGACATCAGAACCGTGATAAACCCATTCCTACAATTGTCATCGATGATACGATCTCTGTCGAGGATGCCATCTACGATGCCACTAGAGGGTATTCACTCCAATACGATTTTGTTTCAAACTTGACCCCATTTTTAAAGGAATGAGAAGGGTTTTCGGGAATCCAATATGATTTAAAAAAGGTTATGGCACATGATAAACCATTGAACTCAGATAATACTCGCCCCCTACTGAGATTGGAACAGGTATACTGTGAAGAGTGTTTCACTTGGATCCAGAGGTATTACCAGGATATCCCCTATTTGCAAGCTGAACTTAGCAAGTTATGGCTCGTAACTTGGTATTGGAAAGAGAAAACGTGGATCTGAGAACCAGTGTTCAACAATCTTCCCCCGGAGCTAGCAAAAGATTCAGAAAGTCATGAGATATCATTATAAAAAACTCATCCAACTTCAACGTTGTTATGAATTTGAAATTATCTGATGCCTCTTTTTCAAATGTTTAATGGGTAAACAATTTTCTTGGAATTAATGTTTTGTTTGTTTTGTTATAACTGAAATTGTTTTATTTTGTTTTATTAGACTAGCTACATAATCATAAATTATGTAGCTTGTCTTTGATTAGTTTATTAGATTGCTTTTTCTAACTTAAATTTCATTTTTCTTCTCAGGTGTGAAGAGGATCAATTTTCAAAGGTTGATGGGACAAGTAAATCGTTGGAGATGCTCCAAATTTGCAAGTTTCTCTTTAAAAAGAGTTTCAAGAATGTTTTAATTGTGTAACTATTTTTGAATGGTTGTTACAACAGATCTATATTTTAGTTATTTTTGGAAAAAGACTTTATTAAGAATGGATATGTCTCTATCTTAGAAGATATCAGAAACATATCGTGAACTTAGTTTAAATTTTGGTGCTTGCCCAGAGACAGAGGGCATTATGTTGGGACCTGAAGATGGACTTATCCTTTTGAGAAATATATGAAATGCAGTTTGCTTTTTTTGGCTTTAGTCCTTATGTAAACTATACAATGTGATTACTGTCTTTCATATATTTTTTGGGCATGAAAACGTATAGGTTATGAATTAGCTTTAGTATGTTCAACACTTATGTGTTCATGTTGTGCTTATCTCTTGCATATTCCATTATTTATTGGTGATCATAGTCTTTGTCGCTAATCAAATGTCTGTACATTTTGAGTTTACGTCTAATGTTAGAATTTGATTATATCATTTGTTGGAGATTGGAGTTGATTTCATCTTCAGCTTTTGAATAATATAAATCCACATTAAAAAGATACATTTGTCTTTCTATTTCTTATTGATTGTTTTTTTGGAAATATTAAATTCCTTGAATTATTTCAAAAAATATCATTCTTTGCTTCTTGCCATAGATTTCTACTTGGCAACGGGTTAAGTGGAGATTACATTACACAGNTGTCGCTAATCAAATGTCTGTACATTTTGAGTTTACGTCTAATGTTAGAATTTGATTATATCATTTGTTGGAGATTGGAGTTGATTTCATCTTCAGCTTTTGAATAATATAAATCCACATTAAAAAGATACATTTGTCTTTCTGTTTCTTATTGATTGTTTTTTTGGAAATATTAAATTCCTTGAATTATTTCAAAAAATATCATTCTTTGCTTCTTGCCATAGATTTCTACTTGGCAACAGGTTAAGTGGAGATTACATTACACAGAAAGACAAAATAGCTTAGTGATCTTTCTTTGCCGCTGATCAATATCATGTTGGTTAGTTTTTTCCTTTTAGTTGATTTATTTACTTTACGAATAAATAACGATTGAATCATTCAAACTTTAATTCTTTGTTCATTACAATTATATCATTTTGAATCTTATTTGTTCATTTTGTTGTTTGCTACTTATAAAAATAGAATAATTTCCTTAGTCTTATAGCTTATTCAAATTTTGTTTAAGTTGTTAAACTTTCATTTTCACAAGGCTTTATGTAAACCTTGTAGCTATATATATATAAACCTTGTAGCTATATATATATATATATATATATATAATGATTAAATCATTCAAACTTTAATTCTTCGTTCATTACAATTATATCATTTTGAATCTTATTCATTCATTTTGTTGTTTGCTACTTATAAAAATAGAATAATTTCCTTAGTCCTATAGCTTATTCAAATTTTGTTTCAGTAGTTAAACTTTCATTTTCACAAGGCTTTATGTAAACCTTGTAGCTATAAAATAGCTTTTACATTTCTTAGTCACTTTAGTATTTTTATTGGCTAACAGAGCCACAAAACCCCTCAGGGTAGGTTATTTTAAACAGCTTGGGTTAACTAGACAACCCCAGACTGGATCTTCCCTTCTCATTGACAGTGTGTCATAAACGCCTGTCAACAAATGGCACTAGAAGGAGGGCCTGAAAGTCATCGATGGCACGAGGAGGTCGTAAGACTCCCCTGAATAATCGTTCTCCTGTTGTGACGCGTATTCGCTCAGATCCTACCGTTATACCTGATCTAGCCACTACGTCAGAAACTACACCTTACATTCCCACTGAACGTGTGACATCGATCCCTCAAGGATTTGATGTACAAGAAATTATCTATAATTCTTGCTAATCAATTTTGAGAACTCGGGGTGCATTATCCCAACTTAGACAATCTGGTAGACAGTTAAATCAACCTTTTTATTTTTCCAATCAGCAAGAAGATCCTCTTGGCACTGGTCTACCTGATCACACATTAGGTGATACTATTACCAATCCTTTTGAAGCACTAATCCAAGTTGTTGAAGGATTTGGTCTTCCTCCATCCGCACCTGGGTCTTCTCCACCCTCTTCAAGAGGGGAATCCTCTAACGAAGGTAGTTCTTCGTCTGGGAAATCTCAAAATTCACGTACACCAACTCCTATTTCCAACCAAAACAATCCCGCTAGACCTTGTCTTGATCAAGATGTTGTGGAAGTACCCGGACCTCAACATCCGTTACCCAAGCATCCATAAAAGTGGTTACCCAAATTTGACCCCTATTTGAAGCAATCAACTAAGGATCATATCAAAAAATTCATGTTAGTTGTTAGGCTTCGAAACGTCGAACACGAAGACGTCGTGTGTAGGATATTCCCTTACACCTTTGAAGGAAATGCCTCCACTTGGTATTTTGCACAACAACCCCAAACTATCACTTCTTGGGATAAGTTTGAGACCTTTTTCTTAGAAAAGTTTGGGGATGATAAATCTCCAAGAGTTTTGGTAATGGAATTATCCAACATGAAAATGAACCCCGAAGAGAAATTCAAGGATTTCAATCGGAGATTCCTTACGCTTAAAAATAAAATCCCTACATAATCGATGCCTGCTGAAAACTTGATTGTTGCATACTATGCTAAATCCCTACATCATAATATAGCTATATGGGTTAAGAGGTCTAAAAAAAACACGTTACTAGAAGCTTTTGAGGAGGCAATCCTTATTGAAAAGGATATTCTTAGTTTAAAGGATAATGTAAATGTGGAAGTTGAATCAACTTCCTCTTCTAGAAAGAAAATAAAAATCCTTACCAGACCTTCCCCAAATAAGAAAGAACAAGAAACTTTAGACTTGGAGGGTTTACCGAAAGCCTTTCATAAGTTATGCAATCAAGTCATAGACTTGAAAAGATCTGTTGAAGAATCATCTTCACGTAAGGGGAATTTTAGACCACCTTTTAGGAAACCTCTTCCTCCGAACATACCAAATCTGACCATAGAAGGTCTGAATTTTGAAGGGTTACAATATGCTTTACAAGCAATATTAGATGCAAATGATGGTTTTGTTTCTGTCCCACCTGAAAACCAAAATGACATAGGTGAAGAAGAAACACCTGATGAGGAGGACTCATCTCCCCCAGTCTTTGGGCATCTTTCCGACAGTATTTTCCAAGCTAATTTTGAAACTGTCCATAAAAACCAACACCCATATAACACTCGAAGTAAGGTGCAAAACACATCTTCACCTAGGACAAGTAAGAGTACGACATCAAGACAACCGAAACAGATTGAAACAACACGAAATCCCGTTTCCCTAGATTTAGAATATGATCTTGTTGAAGATCTTAAAAAAACTAAGGGAAAATATATCGATTTTTCAACTGCTCAAATTCCCTCTTATCCTACAGAAAATGCTCCGAAGTATAGCTGATAATAGTAAAAAAAATGATCCTTTAAATAAAAATTCAACAGAAAATGGTGTAAATAAAACAAAAGATGTCATGAGTAAAAGACCGCCTGAAGATAATAATAAAAAGGACACATCATATAAGACTGTAGGGAATTTAGCTAAAATAATTTCAAATACAACAGTAAAAAATCAACAGATTTATGTTCCCACACCACAAAAAAATGTACCATCATTCTTGTTAACTTTCAAAATATTCAACATAAATGTGCATAATTGTATGGTTGATTCTGGGGCCTCATCGAATGTAATGCCTCTGTCTGTTTGTCAAAAGATTAATGTTGAATTCAAACCTTCCGATTTGAAAATTATTCAGTTAGACAAAACTAATGTCACAGTTGTTGGTGAACTTAAGGATGTATTGATTAGATTGTCATCTAACCAAAAAGTCCAACAAGTAATTGATATAGTTATCGTTGATATTCGGGAAGTTTATGGCTTGTTCTTAAGCAAAGATTGGTCCAAACAATTGCACGATTATTTTGCTACAGATTGGTCTCATCTGTGGTTATCGGAAAACGACCAGCATAACAAGATCATAATTAATAGAGAACGTTATCTGAAGTACACTGTTAGAGATCTAAATGATTTGAATGAGCCTTTTACTGCTGGTGTAAATATAATTGAAGCTCAAGTAATGAACACTTTTTTTGGGAATTTCATGAATTTAATATCCACTACTACAAACCCAGAACAACAATCTGAAATATCAGCCCATACTCAGGCAACAATTTTGAAAAATGATGCAAACATTGTTGATGATGATGAAATATGGTCTTTGTACTTTGATGGGTCTAAATCACGTGAAGGAGCCGGTGCTGGTTGTGTTTTGATTGACCCCAAAGGTAATAAAACATTCATTGCATGTCGATTAGAATTTGAGTGTACTAACAACACAACATAATATGAAGCACTCCTGCAGGGACTAAAGAAGGCATTGGATCTTAAGGTGCAAAGCTTGATTGTATTCGGTGATTCTGAAATTGTAGTCAAACAGGTAAAAAATGCTATTCATTGTTTATCACCTCATCTAAAAAACTACCAAACTGAGTTATGGAACTTAATCCACAAATTTCTCGCTTTTAACATAAGTTCTATTCCTAGATCTAGTAATTCTGAAGCTGATTTATTGGCTAATGTTGCGTCAAAATTATTACCTGTTGAGGGTTTTTCTCCTAATGCATTTTGTGTTGAATTGTTATTCAAACCATCGATCCCTAAAAATATTACCATTTGGTGAGAGTTTGACGATGACCAACAAATCATAAATTTTCTGCACATGGAGGACACTTTCCAAGATGATGTAATTGATGAAAGTACCCACAATGAAAACCTCGGTGATTTTTCGGTAATATCTCACCCTCGTTCTGCGGAAACATCATCCGATCTGGTAAATTCTGTCCTTAAGTCGGTGGTTAGATTAGAAAAATTTTGTGATTTACATGACAAATTTAGGGGAGTGGTTAATTGCAAAACAAAGAGTTCCTCATTACTTTATGAAACTATAAACTTAGGAACACAAGATAATCCTCAGAATATTAATCTGGGCAAAGGGTGTTCTCAACAAGAAATATCTGCATTCATAAAGTCGTTTAAATAATTTAAAGATGTATTTTCTTGGACATACGATGAATTTAAAACCTTTGGTGTAATTCCCATGAAGACCCAAACCCAACCATTTCAACAAAAACTTAGGAAAATGCATCCTAAATTAGAACCCACAGTAAAAAAGGAACTAAATAAATTATTAATCGCCAAAATCATTTTTCTGGTTCGGCATACCCAATGGGTATCAAACTTGGTCCCGATGATAAAGAAGAATGGTGAAATTCGGCTCTGTGTCGATTTTTGTAACTTAAACCGAGCTTTTGATAAAGACAACTATCATGTTCCTCCAATGGAACAAATTTTGCAACAGGTATCTGGTGTTGAAAGACTATATTTATTAGATGGTTTCTCAGGGTACAACCGGGTCTTTATTGTTGATTTTTCAATAATTTAGGTTTAGCATGAAGTTCATTCCATTTTAGCATTTCACCATAACCATAAATGTTCCAGCAACTAAGATCACAAGAAGAAGCACCATGCATAAGAACACAAGATGTATCTTGGGAAGCCCTTCTCAACAAGGGAAGAAAACCCAGCCAAATCCTTTGCTATATTCTTCAAGAGAAAGACGTTCACCACCAAGATAAACCCTAGCACACAAGAGGGTGCTCAAAGCCTAGAACTCTATCCCCCAGGAGAGGTGTGAACGTTTCCCTAAGAAGTGTACTTGCTAAAATTTCCAAACTCACAAGAAAGATATGATTCCACAATGGGGAATCTTCCTTTACTTATATTAGACTTGTCCTATCAATAGAAGTGTCTATTGGCTCAACAGGGCCGACCTCTCTAAGTCACATTACAATAATAATTATTATTATTATAATTAATATTAACTAGATTAATTATCTTTTACATTTATTATTAATCACATTTAAGGTGGGATCGACTTGTACCCTTTACATAACAATTAGGGCTACAAGCAGGTCCGACTCTTGAACAATATATAATAAGGGATCTGATACACCCACTAGTGCTCATCCACTAGGGGCACATCCATAGGATTGTCATATTTCTGGTTCACTACATTACATAGCAAAACAATATCTTCACACGTTCACCTGTGCTCATCCACAGGCACGCCCACTCTACAAATCTTCTTTCCCACTACCTCACACATGAGAATCATCTGGAGTCTTCTCATCAACTCTGCTGCTCAAAGGAGGCTAATACATCATCTTCATTTCTGTTCACATGATGATGCACCCAACACTTTGGAATTTCACATGTTCACCTTATGCTCAACCACATACACGTCTAACTCAACAGATCACCTTTCCCACTGGATAATCATTTGGAGTTCTTCTCAACTCTCTGAATGGAGGAGGTCATATCTACATTCCAACTCTATCTCAGGCAGGAACCGCTTACCCTTCTTAGGGGCTTTCTCTCAGGTTTGTAAGCTAAGAGAAAGACTCACATAGTTGCAATGATCCACATCTCACAGGTTTGTAAGCTGGAGAATGTCTCACATAGATGCAATCATCAACACTCCCTCTCAGCTAGGGATGCATTCTTCATCATGCCAAGTCTCACACAGATGTACTCTGAATTTTGTCTTGGTTGGAGTCATTAATACTCCCTCTCAACTAGGAAGGTATTCTTCACCAAGTTAGTTTGGTGAAGAAGTCTGTAATCTGCTCATGTGTAGGAGGGTACTGTATGTGTACGATTTTCCTCTACATCATATCTTTGATATAAGGATATTTCATCTCATCGTGTTTGATTCATCAGTAAGCATTGGGTTCTTTAAGGAGCTTTTCACATGGCTCTTGGTTATCATCGTAGGATTCATCTCATGGTCAAGTAAATCTGTCAGAAGCTTGTGAAACCATATTGCTTCGCACACTCGATGCTATATACTCTGCCCTTGTGGTACTCAAGGCCACACAGTTTTATTTCCTACTGCATTAGAAAACCATGGCAAAATTTGCGGTAGGACATCAACCGGATTTGCTTTCATTGTACTTTCTACTCAATCTGAATTGACATATCTTGCAAACTCAAGTTCACACTGGAGGCATATCTCAGACCATATCTAACTGTGCCTTGTATATATCTCAATACATGTTTTGTTGTTGTCTGTCTCGCTTGACTCATGACATGACTAAGTACATTCACTGCATGGCATGAATCAAGTTTGGTGTTAACCAGATACATTAGTGAACCAATCAGCTGTGGATCAATCTTGTCTGAATCATCATCAATCTATCATGGTGGATTTTTTAATTTCTCATACTGAACTTCTTTAATATTTTCACTGTATATTTTCCTTGACTCAAGAAAATCTCATTGGTCCTCTATCATACTTCTTGTCCCAATAAGTAGTGCATCATACTCATATTCTTCATCTCGAATTAAGAAGTCAATGATTACTTGTATCCAACAACAAGGCTTTTTGAATAAGTCATCAGGATCATGCTTTTGTCACCAATGTTGTAATGATATAGAATTGGATCAATAAAACTCTTGCTGAAATCCAAACTCATCAAGAATCTATCTAACTGATATAGTTTCTATCTCATGGATAATATTACAGATGAAAGTGTATTGGGTTCACTGGATCAAGTGTCTCATCATAGACAACTCCCTCTGTTTGTGAGAAACCTCTCGCTAGTATGTTTCTCTGTCTTTTGTGGAGTGAGTCTAGGTAGTCTTACTGCAATATCTCTGAACATATCAACTAAAGAAACTGAATCAACAGTAATAATATTTGTCTCCCTTTGAACTGCTAAAGGGGGAGAAGGTACTTGTCTTATTGTCAATCTCTATCTGGGATTCTCTGGGTTTGTTTGAATGGTTATCTCTTCTTTAAGGAAAACATCTCTGATTGTCTCGCATTACATTGAAGAAGCAGATCTTCACACATTCACCTGTGCTCGTCCACTCAACAAATCTTCTTTCCCACTGCCTCACACAGGAGAATTATCTGGAGTCTTCTCGTCAACTCTACTGCTCAGAGGAGGCTAATACATCATCTTCATTTTTGTTCACATGATGATGCACTCGACACTTTGGGATTTCACACATTCACCTTGTGCTCAACCATAAGTATGTCTAACTCAATAGGTCACCTTTCCCACTGGATAATCATCTGGAGTTCTTCTCAACTCTCTGAATGGAGGAGGTCATCTCTACGTTCCAGCTCTGTCTCAGGTAAGAACCATGTACCCTTCTTAGGGGATTTCTCTCAGGGTTGTAAGTTGAGAGAAATACTCACATGGCTGCAATGATCCACATCTCACAGGTTTGTAAGCTGGAGAATGTTTCACACAGTTGCAATCATCAACACTTATGTCTCCATAAGATTAGCTTAAAACCACTTTCCGCGCCCCATGGGGAACCTATGCCTATCAAAAAATGTCTTTAGGATTGATTAATGTCAGAGCCACTTTCCAGAGGGCAATGTATATTTATTTTCATGGCCTTATCAACCAGTCAGTTGTTGTCTACCTATATGATGTCACTGTCTTTTCAAAGAAAAAAAAAGATCACTTGTCACATCTTAGGTCTGTACTAGAACGTTGTCGTAAGTTTGGTATTTCACTGAATCCTAAGAAGTCACTTTTTGCAGTAGAGCAGGGAAAGTTACTTGGATTTATAGTTTCAAAGGATGGGATGATAATAGACCTCGAACAAACACAAGCTATTGCCAATCTCCGTCCACCATCTTCCAAAAAGGAAATGCAATATTTTCTGGGTAAAATAAATTTCGTTAGACGCTTTGTCCCAAGTTTTTCTGAGATGGTTAGGCCTCTGCAAAACCTGATGAAAAAGGATGTTCTTTTCAAATTGGGACAACAAGAGAACCTAGCTTTTAATTCAATTAGAAAATCTATAATTGAAACTCCCTCCCTGATGAGTACTGATTTCTCCAAAGACTTTACGCTTTACACTTTTTCATCAGACAGATCGTATGATGATGTGCTTACTCAGTAAAATGTTGAAAACAATGAAATACCCATTTAATTTATGAGTTCTGCTTTTAAAGGAGAAGAATTAAATTATCCTATAGTAGATCAACAAGCATACGCTTTCTTCAAGGCAGTTAAACATTTCAGACCTTACCTGTTGAAATCTCGGATAAAAGTCATTGTTCCTTACCCTATTGTAAGAAATATGTTAGTTCAGAAGGAACTCGGGGAGAAAGGGGAAAATTGGATGACCTCCCTTCAAGACTAGGATCTTGAAATCATACCCGCACAAATTGTTAGAGGTCAAGGCCTTTGCAAATCAGTGGTTGACTAAGCTGAAATGTTAGAAAATCAACCAACAAGACCAGCTGGAAATATGCATAATGAAACACAAATATATTGTATACAAATTGTGCCTAATTCATCGTATAATGATATCGGATTTTATTTGTTGCATGGAAGTACTCCTCAAAATATTGATCCAAAAAAAAGAAGAGCACTAAGGCTCATGTCTGCATCTTTTCAATTGATTAATGATGTATTGTTTCGAAAGAATTTTGATGGTGTATTTTTGCACTACCTAGAAAAGGAAGAATCTGAAAAGGTACTAGCTGAGTTACATTCCGATGATGTCGGGGGTCATTTTGGTGGAGACACAACTGCCCACAGAGTACTTAGGGCTGGTTACTATTGGCCCACATCATTTAAAGATGCTCATGCTATGGCTCACAAATGTATAATTTGTCAAAAAGTTGCAGGACGGGTCAAGAAGGTTGCATTTCCCTTGCAGCCCGTTACAGTAGATACACCATTTCAGCAGCAGAGCCTAGATATCATAGGACCAATTAACCCACCTTATTCACATCAACACAAATACATTCTAACGACAACATATTGTTTTATAGATGGTCTGAAACTTTATCGTTAAGGGTAGTAAACACGAATCATGTAATTTCGTTCTTGAATTCTCATATTATCACACGTTTCAAAATACCTAAATGTTTAGTTTTCGATAATGCTTCTTATTTTTCTTCCTTGGACATGAATGTTTTTGCTCTAGAAAAAGGGACTAAGCTCAAATACTCCGCCATTTATTACCCCCAAGGAAATGGCTTGGTTGAGTCAACAAACAAAAATCTGATTAAGATAATAAAAATAACAGTGTCAGAAAATCACGAAAATTGGCACAATGCATTATATAACGCATTGTGGGCTGACAGGGTCACCCCAAAAGCATCCATCGATAATTCTCCTTTCTTCCTCATTTACGGAAGAGAATCTATCCTTCCTCCCCACGTCTTGCTCCCTTCACTTCAATTATCTCAGAAAGTTCAGGAAGAAGGATGTCCCCCTTTAGAGAATCGAATAAATGCTTTACTGAAATTAGAAGAAGTTAGGAAACAAGCAAAACAAAAATTGGACCAACACCAATAGTTTGTTAAAAGTTGGTTTGATACATGTTCGGCCTCGGATAGAAAATTTGACGTAGGAGATCTGGTCCTCAAATGAGACAAAGCACATGAGGATAAAGGAGAACACACTAAGTTTCAAAATTTGTGGTTGGGACCTTTTGTCATTGCAGAAAAATTGGGTCCCAGCTCTTTTCGTTTGCAAAAATTGGAGAGACACCCAGACACTTTTCCAGTGAATGGCCAGACTCTCAAGAAATACTTCGCCTAAGCAGAATAAGGCCTGCCCCCCTGTAAATATTCCTAGTTGTTTATTTTTTTGTTTGTTTTTTGTTTCATTAATTTTGCTGCTTTCTTTGTTTTCTTTTTAATATTTGAAGATTTATTTCTAACTCACGATCCATGATTGAGGGGAATTTTTATAATCAGATTTATCACTAATGACATTTTGAAATAATTCAAGCATCTTAAATGTTAAGTTTTAACTCAGATCAACGATTTATAAGAGAATTATTCTAGAAGTCTCTGCCAGAATATTGTTCCTGAATTTTTGTCAAGATCTTGGGGAAGTACGATCACCTTTAAACTTTTTACACTGTCCCAACTCTAATGAGATCAACTCAAAGCGCTTCCCCATCCTTGAGATGATTTCTTGATTGAAATCTAAATGTCTGAACCATGATTTAAACTATCAGTTCTTAAAGAAAAATAAATATTAAAGATCGATCATATATCTGTCTGGCTGTCAAATCTTCAATATCTCCCCGCTCTCTCGTCATCATGAAATCTCAAAATTTTATCATTATAAACGACCAAGGAGAGTTGGAAACACTCTAATGTGTGTAAACCCATCGGGGCACTGAACATGCCTGCTGGCAGTGGGTAAATGTGCACATGATACCTAGACAACTTCGTCGAGGTACTGAACAGGCTTGCTGGCAACGAAGCAATGTCAGGTTCAAGATCTGTCGGGTATGTTTTTAAGTTGATCATATATCAAAAAAAAAATATCATGGATAGACGACTTTCAGATAGGATTAAAGTACTTGAGTGGGTTAAATGACATCCCTGTCGAGGTTATGAACACCTGCTGGCAGCAACGGCCCCGTCAATGGTATTGAAGTTACTTTTATAAATGTCGTTGCCTTTTGATCAAAACTAACTTTTAGGTTATAATCATCTGGTAAAACACTCCTTTTGAGTTTGACTGTATTAATTTTTCTGAGCAAATCTTAATACTTTTAATCTGCTTCAAAATTGTTTCAAGTGATTTTCGAATCTTCCTTTTCCCTAATATAAAGTTTTGATGATGTAGAGATAACTACTTTGCTCAGTGAGTCACCATTGTTGGCAACCAAATATTCATATCGCTTCATCGATCTTTGAAACGCAAACATGTTAAAGGAATTTTTATCAGCTACCTAATTTTGTTTACGAAGAGTTTGATTTTGGTTTTTGAGTAATTGCTTGATTGATCATTTTGTTTTGAGCTTTATTGATAAACAACCCGTTTACCCATTTCAATTTCATGACTGTCAAGCATGAAATTGAAATATTCTTGTAAAATGCATTAAATAAACTCTAAAGGTTTCTCTCCTTGTAAAACCAAATGAGTGTTTGAAACACCTAAAATCACAAAACATGTAAGCTTGGTGAGTACATGGTTATGTAAAAAAATTATAGCATAAGAATAGAACCCAATCACAATTGATTTATGTTATGCTTTAATCGATTTTGAAAGTATTGGTTATTACTTTACCCTTTACGATTTTGGTTCTGAGTTTATGACATTACCATATGATCCGAATATTGCCTTAAACTATTATGTCATGGTCTAATCAACGTATTACCTGGATAGTGACTGTGTTATGAAACCATTACCTCTCTGTCCTAACCATCAGTGATCGCATTCATTTCATCATTTGGATGGTCCATCGTAACCAAGGAGTAGGTTCTTAGCAGGATAGGTGGTTTTCAAGTGTTTTGTCCTCTTGGTTCAGGGGTTTAATCAACATTTAGGGTGGAAGTGATGGTAGCATCCTCCCGAGTTATTAGTGTTCGGGTCACCTTTGACAATGCAAACTTTACCGTTTGTTTTGGGTTGGCTCGAGCGTAGACCCCTCCATTCTGCATCTTTTGGTATATCGTGCGCAAGCTAATGGCTTCTGTAGTTAGGGTGGATTCGAATGGCTCACAGGCTCTCCTTTCTCACGACGATGTTGTAGATGACCTCGTACTTTTTGGTTGGGTTAAATTTGTACAGTCATTTGAGGGTTTTAGTCTTCAAGCCGCACATGCCTTTTCCAAGACTTTTGACGATGCAAAAGCCAAAGTAGGCGACCTGCAGTTGCAAGTAGATGAAGAATCCATAACAGAGGCCACGGGTCTGTCGCAGGAAGCGGACTGCTGGTTCAAAAATCTGAAGATAGAGGGCATCCCATGGCATTTACTGTTGGTATCCAAGAAATCACACTACAATGTAAAAGGTACACCTATCTAGTTGTTCAAAACTCGTTGGCACAGTTTGTTGTTGATAATTAAACAATTCGTGACCTGCAAGGGATGCTATGGATTGGTGTTTTTATTTCATGTATGCCTATTGATGGTTTTCTTGGCTTTTAAGTTAAAATTGCCATTTTATTTGCTTAGGAGTCTCCAGAAGAAGTCCAGGTTCTACGAAAGATAAAACCCTAACTCTGAATCCAATCTATTCCACCATGGTTTATTTCGGGTTCTGGTTAAGGCCCAATTGTTAAGGATAGGAGATAGTTGGCAAAGTTTTCTTGTTAGGAATGATTTTGTTTCATTACCATCTAAACCTGTCCATAGTTTACCTCTGTGTGTTGATGAGCCTACCGGTCCAAGCATATCATCCCACGCTTTGCAAAGTTTTCAAGTTGAAATACAAGTCTCTAAAGACCCTGTATTACCTCTCGATACCCCTATTGAGTTTCGTCCGATAACCGAGGTCACCTCCAAGAAGCGCGAATTCATTCCAAAGAAATCCTTGGAGGAAATTTCGAGTCATTTAAAAGATAAGACACCGGGTGCCCCTGATCCTGTACAAAACATGGTTAGTGAGGATAAAAATAAAATCAAAAGATAGGGTAAGCAAGTCACACAGAAGGTTAATGATTTAGATTTCCAAAATAAAAGGAGTGGTAGACTTCTGTCAAGGATGACCAGGAATCGACATCAGAACCGTGATAAACCCATTCCTACAATTGTCATCGATGATATGATCTTTGTCGAGGATGCCCGGTTTGATGCCACTAGAGGGGATTCGCCCCAATACAATTTTGTTTTAAAACTGCCTCCATTTTTAAAGGAGCAAGATGGTTTTTTAGGAATCCAGTATGATTTAAAAAAGGTTATGGCACAAGATAAATCATTGAACTCAGATAATACTCGCCCCCTACCGAGTTTGGAACATGTATACTGTGAAGAGTGTTTCACTTGGATCCAGAGGTATTACCATGATATCCGTTATTTTCAAGCTCATCTTAATCAGGTTATGGCTTGTAACTTGGTATTAGAAAGAGAAAACGTGGATCTGAGAAGCAATGTTCAACAAACTTCCCCCAGAGCTAGCAAAAGATTCAGGAAGTCAGGAGATATCGTTATAAAAAACTCATTCAACTTCAACGTTGTTATCAATTCAAAATTATCTGATGCCTCTTTTTCAAATATTTAATGGGTAAACAATTTTCTTGGAATTAACGTTTTGTTTGTTTTGTTATAACTAAAATTGTTTTATTTTGTTTTATTACACTAGCTACAGAATCATAGATTTTGTAGCTTGTCTTTAATAAGTTTATTAGATTGCAATTTCGTTTTTCTTCTTAGGTGTGAAGAGGATCATTTTGCAAATGTTGATGGGACAAGTAAATCGTTGGGGATGCTCCAAATTTGCAAGTTTCTCTTTAAAAACAGTTTCAAGAATATTTTAATTGTGTAACCAATTTTTAATGGTTGTTACATCAGACCTATATTTTAGTTATTTTTGGAAAAATAATTTATTAAGGATGGATCTGTCTCTATCTTAGAAGATATGAGAAACATATCATGAACTTAGTTTAAATACTGGTGCTTGCCTAGAGACAAAGGGCATTTTGTTGGGACCTGAAGATGGACTTATGTTTTTGAGAAATATATGAAATGCAGTTTGCTTTTTTTTTTGGCTTTAGTCCTTATGTAAATTGTACAATGTGATTATTGTCTTTCATATACTTTATGGGCACAAAAACGTATAGGTTATGAATTAGCTTTAGTTTGTTCACCACTTATTCGTTCATGTTGTGCTTATCTCTTGCATAGTCCATTATTTATTGGTGATCATAATATATGTGGCTAATCAAATGTCTGTACATTTTGAATTTACGTCTAATGTTAGATTTTTATTATATCATTTGTCGGAGATTGGATTTGATTTCATCTTCAACTTTTTTTTTTTAACGAAAACGGTTATAGTTTATATTAAAGGGTGGCAAAGCCACAAATTCAGTTACAATTTGCCCCGAGTTTCTTCGGGCCTAAAACCTTCGTTGTTTCAGCATAATTTCCAGCACTGTGTTTGAGCATCTGTTCCAGCGCCGTGTTTCAGCATATGTAACAACATTGTGTTTCAACAATTGTTCCAGCACTGTGTTTCAGCATATGTAACAACACTGTGTTTCAGCTGTTACAACACCGTGTTTTAGCATAAGTTCCAGCACTGTTTCAGCACTGTGTTTCAGCTTCTGTGTTCCAGCTTCTGTGTTCCAGCTTCTGTGTTTCAACTTCTTGTGTTCCAGCTTCTGTGTTCCATCTTCTGTGTTTCAACTTTTGTGTTTCAGCTTCTGTGTTCCAGCTTCTGTGTTCCAGCTTCTGTGTTCCAGCATCTGTGTTCCAGCATCTATGTTTCTGCATCTGTGTTCCAGCTCTGTTTCAGCACCGTATTCCAGCTCTGTTACAACACTGTGTTTCAGCTTCTATTCCAGCTATCTTTCTCAAGAGTCTACTGCCTTCTACATTCTTTTACAAGCTCCTGCCCTTTTCAAGGAATACATTTTTTAACTGGGTCCCCACTATTTACGCTGAGTTCTCCTTGGGGCAAAAGGCAACCTTCGTTGGCTAGTTTGTCTGCTTCTTTATTTGAATCTCTGAGAATATGATAGCACTTGAAGGAGGTGAAATCTTTTAGAATGTATCTTAACCTTTGCAGATTCTTGTTTAGACCAGCATCTTTAAACTGTCCTCTTGAGTGTATTATTTTGATCAAGATCTCAGAATCTCCAAAAGCTTGTAGCTCCCGGTCTCCTCTTTCCCTAGCTAGCTGGCAAACTTTGATCAAACTCAGAATTTCTGCTTGATTATTGGTTCGCTGTCCAAGACCCCAACAAAAGGTTGCTAGTTTCTCCCCTTCACTGGAATAAATGATTCCTCCTGCTCCCGCTGTCCTAGGGTTTCCTTTGGATGCGCCGTAAAAGAAGACTGAAGTTTTTCCTTGTTTTTGCCACCAACTCTGAAATATGTCATGGCTGTCTCTTAACCTCCATTCTATTTCAAGATGGGGTTTTTCCACGCTATGGGTTCGAAGATTCAGCATGGAGGGGCCAAGCCACTCCTTTTCTTCCTGCAGAATTGAGGTATCGGTTTTATGATTTTGGGAGCTCAAAGTTTCTAGTAGGAGGCCTTTTGCTTTCACTGCTACCATTTGGGGGGTACATTTTGTGTTGTTGAAGATTTGCTCATTTCTTGCTAGCCATAGCTTCCAGCACACGTACTTGGGGATGGATATCTAGATTCTGGCCCATAAGGTTTTCAGGGAGAGTGAAGGGTAACTAGCCTTCCAGCCAGTGAATAGATCCACTACTGAAATGTTGGTGGGGACAGCAACCTTGAGGCCTTGGAGTGTGAGCTGCCAGACTTTGTTTGCGAAATGACAGCCTACAAATAAGTGATCCGAGGTTTCCAAGGCTTCTCTGCAGAGACAACATCTGTGTGGTCCGACAATATTTCTTTTTAGTAAATTTTCTCCCGTCAAAATATTTCTGTGCATTAGTGTCCAGAAAAAGAAGTTTACCTTCGGGATCGCCATCGAGTCCCATACCTCCAACCAGAACCTTGCCGGGAGAGATCTATTTTGCTGTAGTTGGAGCAGAGCATAGCCTCTAGCTGCTGTATAAATTCCTTTGGGTCCCCAACCCCAAGTGTATTTTCCTGTCATGTGCATAGGGGCTGCCTCTCGAAGCTCTGCTTTAAGCATCTCAAGTTGTCGAAGGAGGCAATCTGGGACATTGTCGAATTGCCACTCTGACCAAGATCCGTCTTCATCCCACTTTGATATGTCAAAAATTCTCTGGATACCTCTGTGCTAAAGAAAATCGCGAATTTCCTTCAGGCCAACGTTTGATGCAATGGGCGGATTCCCCATTATACTGTCAGTCCAGAGTCTGGTGCGTTTTCCATTGCCAGGGACACGGTACAAGTGTTGATTGAAAAATCTCGCCCCTTTAATACACAGCTGCCATAAGATCGTGGTTTTCCTGCTCACTGCATTTTGGAGATTTCGAATTTTGGCGTT
>SNQJ01S0087990.1:27782-38319 GCA_010110895.2 Picea sitchensis | reverse complement strand
TCTGCTATTCCTGGTTTTCCTAATGTTGTCCCCTCTCCGAATGAATGGGGCGATTATTTGCCCATATTTGGAAAATGTGAAGAGGACAACCCTGCTTAGCACCTCAGTGAGTTTCATGAACTTATGTGTCAGTGGGAGATACATCATGAAGATGTATTACTGAAGATGTTCATGTTCTCGTTAGCAGAGGATGCGCGTAGATGGTATCATTCTTTACCCTCTGCTAGCATTTCTTCACTCAGTGAATTCCATGCAGTGTTCACTGCCTATTGTCAGGAGCTTTATCCCTCTGAGTTGATTTTTCATAGCTGTTGTGAGGGATACTACAACAAATGTATACAAGGTAGAGTTGTCTCTTATGTAGGCTATGAGGATGATCCTAATGACCTGGATCAGAAATCAGTCATTTCTCCTCCCCATTCGTCTACTTCGGGCGAAGTTATGGAACTGATAAAATCTATCACTGCCAGACTTGACAAGTGGGAAGCTGAACAATGTGATGAGGATTTCCCATCCTTTAAAGCAGAGGCCCTTAGCAGCTCTACTGAGGGCGATTGTGAAGAAAGCTTTCCCACGGGTCCTGTTTATGGTCATTATGAATCTGACCCATGGAAGAGATAAGAAGAAGAAATCCACCCAGATATGATTATGTCTGATAAAGGATGTGATGAGGAGGGCTATAAGGATAGAAGACTGGGGGAAGAAGATGCTCTGAGTGAACTGATAGAGCAGGCGAAATCTCTCATTGCCCAACATGCAAGGTTGGAATCTGAGGACCATGGGGAGGAGTTTCCAGTCTCTAAGGAAGATGTTCTAGATGGCTCTCTCGAGGAGAATATTGAAAATCTCATAAGTGCATTAACATCTGCCCCCGATGCGCTTGTTGTCTCAGATCAAAACGATGAAGGGGTAGTTATGGAAGAGGATTGTTCTATTTTCCTTCACGAGATCTCCCATGATGTGTTTACATTCGGGGTCGAAACGGAGGAGGGGGGGATAGTTCCACTTCTACAAGTTGGAGAAGCTCTGTTCCCCCCTGACTTTGATGATTATTTGGAAGAGGAGCAGCAGAACCCCACATCACCTTTTGCTTATCAGAGCAGCCAGACCACTTATGACAGTTACGAATAAGAGTCTGAGCTCGATATGCGGGATTTCCAAGAGCAGGTAGTAGAACCTTGTCCTTTGCTCACTAAGGAAAATTATCGGGAGGAAATCAGCCATCTCAGTCTTTCAGAAGACGCTGAGCAGTACGAGGAAGAGTAGAATTTACCCGGGGGGCCTGTTTATGATGAATACGAATCTGACCCAGGGGAGAGCCAAGAAAAGGTAAAAGAACCAGAGGAGCAGTCTGTCCTTTGTTCAGAACCAGTCAGTGAGCAGCCACCACCTGAGATCAACGAGCCTACTTTAGTTATTCACCCACCTGTGCTTATCAGAGATATTCAGCCGCGTGTGAACAATTGTGTAGCAGAAGAGGCTGTCTGTCGCCAATTTCCTGGAATTGGCCACTCATTCGATGACCCTGTCAGCAAATACATGGAGTGGCATTTCCCTTATGCTTTGGAGCCGCCATATCACATCTCAACTTCAGCTTGTAAGGAGAAGTTGAAGATTGTAACCGTTCTGCTGTCACGGTTACATCAACTATTTGTGTTCATTGACAGATTGAGAGAGCTTCCCTTCAGGAAGTTACTTGATTGGCTATGGTGGAAGTCCGCTTTCACCTAGCCCCATGTAAAGTGTTTTAGTAGTTTAGGATTGTATATAAATAAGCTCCTTTGAGCATGTATTTTTTATTTTGTTTTTCGGCTTGTATTTTCAGCAGCAGGATGTTTTGAGCCTGACTCCATAGCCCAACAACAAGGCACTGAAGCTGCGGAATGAGTCCTTAGAGCATCACAGGGACGACTCTATCCCCCATGGAGCCAAATGTTAGCGATATTTCTGGTAAGGGGGGTTAGAATGTGAAGGAGTGGGTGAACAACCCATTTACTATAAGCTCGGGACGCAAATGCGCTTGTGGTTAAGCAGTCAACAATTTTGGACGGCAGAGATTCGCGCGCCCGAATCAACGACGCACATGGGATTCTGGAGCCCCCTGCCTTTCTACCTTTAAGCGGAGGGGGGGGGTCCGGAATCGAGGGCACACTTCTTCAATGATCGCGATCAGTGCGCCCAGATCAACGGTGCACAAGGCAATTCCAGACCCCCCCGCCTTTCTACCTTTAGGCGGAGGGGGGGATGTCCGGAATCAGGCACACATCTTCCCAACGACCGAGATCAACGCACCCATATCAACGACGCTCAGACAATCCCATCCTTCTCAGCCGCTCTGCTTTTAACCCGCGTGGGCCCCCTTTCTTGTCGTGTCATCTTTGTATCATCCTTCCCCTTGCCATCTGTTCCCCTCCTGGCCATGTGATGGGGCTCGCTCCCTTTATCCCTTCCTCATCCTCTGACATCTGTCCACCTTCCTTCTTCTGATCCATGTGGTCCCTCCCCTCCACCTCATCATCCACCCACCACCCACCATTTTTCCCGCTCACTTCCACGTCAACCTTATCGTGCCCATCACATTTCATCTCCTGCCCCCTCCGCTTATTTCCTTCCGCCATGTGTCGTCCCCCTGTAACCATCTCCCGCACCTCGTCACTTCTCGTCTCACCCTCATAGTCTTGGTGCCACTACTCCCATTATGCGCCCCATCCTTCGCGCTGGCCTCCACTCCTATTCGTCAAGCCATTCAGTTATTCCATGTGGCAGCGCGAGGAGTCTTCCACGTCCCAAAGGTGCCGAGTTGGCTGAGCTATCCTCAATCCCAATAAAGTAGTTATTAAGGTAGTTGGTGGTGGTTAGACATCTTCTCCGCCATAATGGGAAAGTCCGGCGACGAATTAAGAGCACGTCGATTCACCTGCAGAATTGTCAAAAGCTCAATTGCGTCTGCCATAAGTGCACGATCACCCAGAGACTGCAGGTGCAGATTGTTAGAAGCCATGCAGATGCAAAGCTCTTAATGCAACGTCTCGATTTTGTTGCTGCTGTTGTTTTGAGTTTATGTAGGCGTTTTCGCCATTTTTATATCCATCGATGGTTGAGCAAAGCTCCCGACTGTAAAGTTTTAATGATCTTTCTAGTTCTATGGTTATGCATCTGTGTTTGAGATTTCTTGTTTTACGACAAATAGTTTTCCTGCTCCGTCTATGTTTTCGCCTTATACCAGAGAGTTCATGATCAAATGATTTGCATGAATTGTTGCAGTAGTGTTATGATAAATGATTTGTTGTTGCATTATTGTATTCTTTGGTCTTCTGCGTTTGAATGTAAGAAGATCTTGCCTTTGGACGTTTCTTCTCACAGTCTGTTAGAAACCTGATGTTTATAACAAACCCCTGCACTCTTCTCATGCAAGTATTCCACCTACTCACCTTTATTACAACTCACTGTTTGAAGTTTCTCTAAGACCTCACTCGCCCATGCATGCCTAGCCTAGTTTCAGAGTTGAGACGATATTGTTCTGAGTTTACTTCCATTTGATCACCCCTTTATAAACAAATCGTGACATTAAACTGATGGGTGTCGGGCTCTGCTCCTGCAAGAAATCCAGGATTGACTTCCGATGCCAACAGATGGTTTTGGTCTTTCTCAACCACTTCCAGTTGTCGGTTAGTTACGATGTCGACATAAAAATTCTATGGTCCCTCTGCCAAGATAAGGCCACACATATCTTGGACCATATACAAGAGTGGCATAGAAAAAAGAGGTTGATTAAAGCCTACATTCCTCTAGAGTTTTTGTTGGACTGGTTCCTTAAGTCCTTATTGCCTTATATTTTGAAGGATGTTTCTACATCCAGAGTAACATATGAGGAAGAAGCCATTTTCAAAGCCTAGCAATTGGACCTCATATATGCTCAATCTAGGATGTTATATGAAATTCTTCCCGACGTGTCGCGGTCGAATTATGACCCTAGAAAAAATCTTGGGCCTCATTCTGATGGCATCACAGGCTCTGCAAATGCTAAGTCTATAGACTTGGTGATGAACCAGTTGAAGGATTTGTCTCTAAGACAGTTTGTAGCAGGACAAGCTTCGTCTTTGTCCTCCACTCCCACTCAGTCGACAAATGTGCATTCTGTACAGTCGTAAACCAACTCAAATGGTAACCAACAACCAGGAGGGAATATGAATAAAGGATGAGGTAATAATTGTAAGGATGGGAGAAATAATAACAAAGTCAAGACAACACAAACAATGATAGATCGAATAATAATGTTGGTAAGGGAAAGAAAGAAAAACATAAGGTGAAGTTTCACTGTAAACTTTGTAAAGATGATCACCTTACCCACCTATGCCCCAAACTTGAGAAATCCTTGAGGCTCTTATCTCAACCACCCACTGTGCTGACCAATCCATTTTCACATAAGCAACACATGGCTTTGGGGTCCTCCAACACCGGAAATGCATCGAGTGGGAATCAAAACCCATCGACACATGAAGGTGACCGTCTATTTGTTAATATGGTCAAGTATAATATTGATGTAGCCACTCAATCCTATGATTATGATTCTTCAGAGACTATTACAGGTCTAGAGTCTCCCCCTCTTTCAGAAAGACCTTTCTAGATCAAAAAGCCAGAGCCTCTGCCTCGTATTACGAAAGGAGTACTAAAACGCTTTGCCCACAATCCTAATGACAGAGTTGCCCATAACTATTCGATTGTCGAAGATCTGGGTCAAACCCCTAGTGCGATGTTAGCTTTGGAGGTGCTCTAGACGTGTCCTGCACAGAGGAACTCCTTGTTATCTTCTTTAGGCGCTTTAGACTTGTGTGGCTCAAAGGTTATAAAGTTTGACGTCACGGTTTTTAAGCCTCGCTTGCCTTACCATGTGGCCTTTCAAATCTATGTGGAGTACACAAAATATACCATCAAACGCACTGTAATTGATGAAGGTGCTGCAACGTGCGTGATGTCCCTAACTTGTTGGAGAGCCATTGATTGGAAATCCATTGACTCTCCAACTCTATCCCAATCTATGACTATGTTGACCGCATTTGATGGTCATTCTTTTCGACCCCATGAAATTCTTCCCACTTTCCGGTCTAGTTAGGTGGAAAGACAATGGAGGTTGATGTCGAGGTGGTTGATGCATACCTTGACTATAATTTACTACTAGGGAGTAATTAGACTTATTCCATGACCGCGGTCGTGTCATCTGTTTTCCACACTTTATGTTTTCCTCACAAAGGGAAAATAATGACGATTGATCAATTGTCCTTTTCTCATGCTAGTTATAATGCATCATTTGGACCTTCGATCCTAGTGATAAAAAATTCTTAGCCGACAACTGAGGATATTGGTGTCAGAATGTATTCCTCTCTCATGGGTACCTTTGATTTCATGGCACCAATTCATTACATTTATGCCATTCTAGTGAGTTTTTGTCGTCAATGAGGTCCGTTCCTTTCCATACTTCATATTTCAACGACCCTTGGACCCTACCTTCCCTGACTATGTCGTGTGAAGGAAAATCACACATTGGGATGACAATGCCACTGTCGGCAACAAAGGTTGCATATTAGGATATACTTAACACTACTGCTAACCCAAATCCTTTCTCCTCGCATAAGGACGAGGAAGATCTTGTTCTCAAGCCCGTATAGGCCACCCAATCGTCTTGTTCTCATGATTTCCTTGATGATACATTACCTTCGGATGAAGCCATCTTAGAGTCCATGAATGGTCCTGATAAGCCATGGGACGATATGTATCATCGCTCTTACTTCCTCCAAAAACTTGTTAGGATCAAACATGATGACTTTAGATCTACCTTTAGTGAGATTGTCAATCACGTTGTGGTTCCACTAGATACACATGGTGTCTATGCCGAAGGAAACATGGTGAATATTTCTCCTACCGTTACAATCGACATGTCTTAAATTCTTGGAAAAATTGAAAATGTATATACCGGTGCAGATTGTTCGCCTAAAGAAATTCAGATCTACACCGATCTCTTCAAAGAATTTTGTGACGTATACGCTTGGTTGTACAAAGAGATTACAGGGATCACACCTAACATTGTCGAACATGAGATCAAGACTTATCCATATGCTAGACCTGTTCGACAACGTCTTAGAGCTGTTAATCCTAGGAAGGCCCCTGCTATTAAGGTAGAGGTAGAGAAGCTACTTAGTGTTGGTTTCATCTATCTAGTTCCTTTGACCTAATGGGTATCCAACCCCGATCTCATGAACAAGAAACAAGGAACCATCCACGTATGTATGGATTTTCAAGACCTGAATAAGGTTTGTCCTAAAGACAACTTCCCGACTCCTTTCATTGACCAGATTCTCTATGAGTGCGTGAGAAGCGAAGTTTTTTATTTTATGGACGGATTTTCAAGATATAATCAAATTCAAATAAAACACAAAGATCAACATAAGACAATGTTTATTTGTCCTTGGGGTACTTTTGGATACCGAAAAATTCCTTTCAACCTTCAAAACACTAGAGAAACCTTCCAATGCACCATGACCTTTGCTTTTCACGATCTCAAACATATTGTCGAAGCTTACCTCGATGATCTTGTTGCTCACTCTCGCAAGTGAGTAGATCACTCTACTCACCTTCGACTAGTATTTGAGAGATGTTGTTATTATCACATCTGTTTAAATCCTCACAAGTGCATCTTTTGTGTTAGGTCTGGCCATTTTTTCGAATTCTTAGTCTCTGAGCATGAGATCATGGTGGATCTTATGAAGGTTGAGGCAATATTTCAATTACCTCCCCCACGCAACATTCGACAACTTCATGGTTTACAGGGGAAGGCTAAATTCTTGCATTGGTTCATAGTGAACTATGTCGAATTAACTAAGGGTTTCATGCGTCTTTTGAAGAAGGATACTCCATTTATATGCGATGAATGAGCCCAAGAATCCTTTGATGCTCTTAAGAAAGACTTGGTATCGACACCTCTGTTGAAGCCTCCAGACTACAGTAGAGACTATTTGTTTTATATCGCCACGTCTGAAGGGATGGTTGGTATGGTTCTAGTTCAGGAGGACGATGAGCTCCATGAGCACATTATCTACTATCTTAGTCAAAATTTAGTCCGTTCGGAACTTAAATACTCTCACGTCGAGAAGCTATACTTGGCCATTGTACATGCAGTTCAAATATTATGACATTATATATTGCTTTGAAAAACTACCGTAGTTGCAGATATCAATCCATTTCAATATGTCCTTACTAGGCGTAGCATAGGGGAAAAATACAATAAGTGGATTGTTATTTTGCAAGAATTTGACCTTGATTTTGCTTCGGCGAAGTCTAAGAAATTGCTAGTTTTTGTCGAGTTGATGTCAGAATTCCCTCAACTAGATGAGGATGTTATTCATAACGATTCGTTTGTAGATGAACATATCTTCCTTATCTTGTCTTCGGACCCATGGTATGGAGACATTCTAGTTTATCTTCAAACATTGAAGTTATCCCAGCATCCGTCGAGAGACGATCGACGTCGTATACGTCATCAAGCTAAAAACTACCTTATCATGGACGACACTTTGTATCGTCGAGGAGTGGATAATATTTTATGTCATTGCTTAACTCACAAGGAAGCTGAGTCGATTTTCAATGAATGTCACAGTGGCGCTTATGGTGGTCATCTATTTGGGCTTGCGACAACCCAAAAAATATTGCGAGTTGGTTAGTTTTGGCTGTCAATTTTTAGAGATTGTGTTGAGCGGTCAAGAAGTGTCACCCTTGCCAGGTGTTTTCTCAGAAAATGCACTCACATCCAGCCCCTCTTCACCCAATCATCACCGTCGCTCCCTTCACCAAGTGGGGGCTAGATTTTATGGACTGTAACCCAACTTCGGTTGGGGGGCATCAACATATTATCGTGGTCATGGATTACTTCACTAAATGGGAAGAGGCCATGCCTACCATTAAATATGATGGTAAGACTGCAACATTCTTCGCATTCAACCAAATTATAGCCCGGTTCGGAATCCCAAAGGAGATTATCACTAATTATGGCAGTCACTTTCATAATGAAATGATGAAGGAGTTAGCATCAAAACTGGGGCTTAAGCACAGTCACTCTTCCCCTTATTATCCCAAGGAAAATGGAAAAGTAGAGGTGGTGAATAAATCTCTCAAGACCATCTTGCAAAAAATTATCAGCCAGAGTAAGTCTGACTGACATCTAATGCTTTACCCTGCATTGTGGGAATATCGAACCTCGGTTAAGACTTCCACCGGGTTTTCTCCTTTTTAGTTAGTACATGGTGTGGAGTCGATTCTTCCGATTGAATGCGAAATCTCTTCCCTCAAAATGGCAATTGATATCCTACCTGACACATCCGATCTTGAAGAATGCCTGGTGCACCTAGAGCGTCTAGATGAGCAGCTCTGAGATGCCTCTATGTCTATCGAAGTGAATAAACGACGTGTTAAGGTTTATTATGATAGGTTTGTCTGTCCTCGACAATATGTTGAGGGTTACTTGGTCCTCCTGTATGACCAAGCTAAAGAACTGTTGGGGGCAGGCAAGTTCAACCCCATGTGGCATGGTCCTTATATCGTGCGATGTGTTTTAGAGAAATAAACCCATGAATTGGAGGATTATGAAGGGATTATGCTGGATGAGCCCATAAATGGGCTCTACCTTAAGAAAATATTACCCTTGAGCCCTCAAGCTTGGGTGTGACTCTTTGTATACTAGTGTATATTAGTTTATATACATCTTTTCCTTTGTGTCATCGACTTGCTTATTAGGTTTTCCCTTGGTTGGAAGATGTCAACGGAGTCTTTAGTTTACTTAGGAGTTGTAGAAGGTGTCGTTATACGTGGAACATGGATTCCATCGCTTGGGTCATTTACTCACCTGAGGGTCAACTGGTGTCTTCAGGTGGAGTTTGTCTGGAGCCATCAACGAATAATGGGGCTGAGTATAGCATTGTTATATAACTATTACGCGACACCATTTCACATGGTGTTCGGTCTTTATAGGTTCGCCTGGACTCCCAGTTAGTTGTATGTCAGTTGAACGACAATTACCGTGTGCGAGACCCTACTCTACTCCGACGATTCCTACGGGTACAACTTTTGGAACGATACTTTGATTTTCTTACTTATAATCACATACCTAGAAGTTCTAATTATGTATCCGATGCATATGATAATTATGTTTTAGATTGACATTTGTCACATAACTAAAGTAAAGAAAACACATTCATCATTATACACATTGTAACATATATAAGTAAAGCCGAAGACCAATGTTTTTTAGATTTCATCTCTTCAAAAAATCTGGCGTCATAGTACAAAATGGGGCTCACACCCTCAAAATACATATATGGCTGGTAGATATATAACCATGGCATCTACGCCTGTGGTTCCATATGTGTCTCATGATAGCACAATACGACATCTGTGAGATGTCGGAAGAGTCGCACCCACACACGGGGCACACCCACCACCTGCCGCTACATAGCCTCTAGCATATCCTCCACCTGAACCATAGGAATCCTATGTGTCAATCGAGACATGTTCCCCTGCACATTTTGTAGCACTTTCTCCGCATCTTATCCTGCATGCTCATCTCCCCGGTTCTGTTGATTAAGGTTGGTTAACATCAATGACAACCAACCTTAATCAACAATCTCCCCCTTTGGCATTGATGGCAACACTCTGATGCAACACTGAAATCATATCACTCATGCTCCCCCTGGAACCATGCCTCTGTCCTCTGCATATGATAAATCATGCTCCCCCTGGAACCATGCCTCTGTCCTCTGCATATGATAAATCTGCTCGTCCTGGAACCATGCCTCTGTCCTCTGCATCTGATAAATCTCTCCCCCTTTGACATCAATGGCAAAGGTATCTTTCCATCCGGGGATGCTCCCCCTGACAGATTGTCCTCTTATGGTGCTTCCTTGTGTACATATAAGACATATAATATAAGCATTCAAAAATAATTCAAAAAGTAATCATTTTTGGAGTAGAAATAACACCAAGTATTTGGCGAAGATATTCAAAGGCTTCCTGTGGAAGTGATTTTGTAAAGATGTCTGCCACTTGTTCTTTTGTGTCCACATACTCAACTCTAATGTTCTTTTCTGCAACCTGTTCCCATAGAAAGTGATACTTGATTGGAATGTGCTTCGTCTTGGAGTGCATCACCGGGTTTTTTGAGATATTGATGGCACTTGTATTATCACAATATATTGGAATGGTCTCATCATACTCAACCTGTATATATGTCAAAGTTTGTTTCATCCAAAGAACCCGTGTACAACATGCTGCTGGTGCAATATACTCTGCCTCGGCTGTAGATAGAAATACCAATGATTGTTTCTTGCTTAGCCATGATACCAAATGCTCACCTAAGTAGAACGCTGCTCCATTGGTGCTTCGTCGGTCATCAATACAACCTGCCCAATCTGCATCTGTGTAGGCAATAAGTGACAGATCTTTTCCTTTTGGATACCATAATCCAAACTCTTCTGTTCCTTTGAGATATCTG
>SNQJ01S0087989.1:29943-42388 GCA_010110895.2 Picea sitchensis | reverse complement strand
AGTATTAGTCTCAACTGACCAATAATTCTCATGATTTGAATAGTCCACTTAGCACTCATTGCATCGGGTGATGCTCACAGGGGTGAAGAAATGGGATTGAAGCCAATGAAATGAATCGCATAGCCTCAATCATCACTTCCGGGGCTTTCACCCGGTAACCAGGACTTCCCAGGTGGTCACCCATCCCAAGACGCCTCTGGCTCAAGCGCGCTTAACTGTGGAGTTTTCCCCACAATGAAACCCACTTAGCTTGCTACCCCATTTGCAAAACCTTAGCAAGTATTGTGCCTTATGAAGTAACCAGTTAGATCTCCCTTGACTCTAAGTTAAGCCCGCTTAATATTGTTTCTTCTTTAGGTCAGGCTTTTGGTTGGCCTTTAGGTTTTTTGTTTGGACACTGTGTACATCCGACTTTTGGGTAGGGGGAGCAACTGAACTAGTGGTCTAGCTGGCCGCTGTCTGTTGTATCGACAATTGTTGCAATTGATTTGACAATGGATCAGTGGGCTTGGTTTGTGATGAACCAATAATGCCATCAGCATGTGATCCATACCTTTTCCGGGTTTTGTCAAGGATTGACCTCAGTGCATCTGGAAAAATCTCATAGAGTAAACCAGATTAAGAGTAATTATCTCTAGTTGTTGCACTCTCATTATCGTGTCTTCCTTGGAAAACACTCTGGATGTTGCGACGTCTTTGGATAACTGGGGTAACAAAGACTTAAGGAACAACTCTAGAAAAAATGATGGTGGGACTGGCACTTTGATCAAACTCTTCTGGCGTCTCCATTCTCGAATGTGATCCGAGATATGGTCTTCTTTTGTCTGCTCAAAATTGGCCAGTAATTCGGTGTCGGCATTGTATCTCACAGGTAATTGGAAATGGTTCAAGAAATCCATTGCCAATTCATCGAAGGAAGAGTATTGTGAGTTGTCGATCTCGATGTACCATTTCACAGTACTCCCTATGAGAGTGAATTGAAACAATCGCAACTGAACAAAGTCATCTCTTAACGAGTTGGATGAGCACCATAAGTGGAAGGTAGTCACATGATCACTAGGATCTTTGTTAGGCTTGCCCTCGAAATTTGGAATGTCCAAAGGCAACTTGGTCGGCATAGGAGGCCAACCCAGATCATGATAGATGGGGTCATTTAAGAGCCTTGTCAAATATGGAAAGTGCAGAGTTGCCAGAAACGATAGTTTGGGTTGTTTATTGTAGCCGGGGAAAAAGGAAACTGGGGTTTGAATGGCACTAGGTTGCCAGGAAAAGTTAGGTTGCTATCCAGGGCTCTAGTAATAAACATGACCGTGACCAGTGTACGGATTGGGCACTTGTTGAGACATCATTGGCTGGTTCCCGTAATAATACATAAAGGGTTGAGCTTGCGTCACATTCCAAGGATTTTGGGAGGGGTTTCTCCCTGTCGATCTGACGGGCATAGGCGTTGGGCCTTGCTCGGGGTTCCACTGGGTATGGAAGGGGTTTCCTCTGATTGAAATCCATGGAAAGGGGATTGGTCCCTGCCATGGATTCCAAGATCCTTGGGATGAAGGAATTCCTAAGTGTGACCCTTGTGCAGGAATAGTACCCTATATAGGATGTGGTTGTCCATAACCGGGGTTGCCCCCGACCAAAACGAAAGTTGAAAAGAAAGCATTGTTACCAAACGTGTCAAACAAAAAGAAAGGTGTTGAACCAACCAACATGTTATAAGGATGGATTTCTTGACTACCTGCTCCAAAACCGTTGATGTTGGGCCCGATGGAGTGTTGAGGAACACCGCCGAGCGATGAGGGAAAAGGGGGTATATGACCCCCGCAGTAAGGGAAAGCGATAAAGGGAGTTGAAGTGCCCCCCATAGATCCTTGTAGAGGAGAGTTGGAACTCCCTACCCCCATACCTAAAGTCTGTAGAGTGGAGGATGAAAGTACAATACTCGTACAGAATCCAGGCATCCTATATGAGAAAGGAGAGCCTCTCGTGTTCTTAGTAAATGAAGCAGTGATCACTGCCATAGATGGAATTGGACCACTACTGGAGGTAGAAGCAATCGATACCATGGTGGCCCGAAGTGACGATGGTTGGTTAGGAGGTGGAACACCCCTAGTAGTGACAGTCGTGAAGGAAATATCATTATTCCCTAAAGAAGTGGTAGTGTTTGCTTCCATTGTTATTGGTGACACTACTTGACACTCATAAGGTAGAACCTATACAATGATGGGCGTCGATAGATCAGTGATGGGAGGGTTATGAGGACCAAGAGACTTTTCTCCGAGTTCATAAAAAGTTCTCCTCTTGAAGATGGGTTGGGCATAGTTTCCTATAACTCGGTTGTCTCAAAAGACCCTTCCTGGTCTAATTTTCTCCTTAGCGGTGGAGGGGGGGGTTCAAGGTCAATTGGTGGTAGGCCTAGAATCCTTCGCGACTGGCGGAACTCTTGATCCTCCACTATGTGAGAATATCAAAGACACACTAGGGAAAACTATAATCGTTTGAAAACCAACATGCACTAGAAAGAGGACCTATGAGATAAAACAAGCAGTCACTATCTAGTTGGAAGAACAGTTAGAACAACCAACACTAGAGAAACTTATCGGTGCAAGTGCAACCCGAATACGGAAGAACACTCTGGGTATACTCTGCAAAGCGTGGCCCGATGTCTTTCCTAGGTACTGTGGTATACCCCCGCAGTCACCTGTGTAAGTCACTAGGAATATAGGCAACTAGGTTGCCAACGCGCAAATAATCACCAGGCAGGTATAGTCGATAGTTGGGTGGATCACAATGAGAAGGGTATCAAGCCTGAAACCTATCAAGGGTATCGAATGAAAGTGTTTCGGAAGACTACTGAGGACCTCAAACGGATTCGATACCCACGAATCTCTGTGGCAAATGAAATCAACGAAATCCCAAGAAAATCCCTCTATATGCATTCCCCACTACGTTTGGTCCGGCTTTGGAGGGGTTATCTCCACTACCTTTCATTACACGACCTCGTGTTTAACCCCTATGTTAGAGGCGGGTCCCAGATAAATTTTATGATACTGGACTTTTTGACACTCACTAGCATAGACTCTTATGTTTGTTTTTCAGCCTTGAATAGTTTCCTCTCCAATCCTAAATCAAGGCTCTAGCCTAGACTAGTTGATGGACCCTACAAAACATAAAGTCTAGTTTATTTTAATTAATCATTATTTTTTTGTCTTGTCTTAAGTCAAAGGTTATGAAAGGGAAACTAGTGATGTTTTGAGAGACAAAAGAGAAGATAATCAGAAAGATGGAAACAAAATAACTTCTTCTTGACAAATTCAGAGTTGCTCTTTTAAATTCTTTACCCAACTTTTCAAACTTTTTTTTTCTAAGATCTTTTAACTGAAAAAATCAAAACAATATTTCACACGACTACGAGCTAATTATTATCCTAATTCAATCAGCCAAGAACTTACGAAAACAATATTTTTCCTAATCTTTAACGCAAACAATCAACTATTTAACCAAACCAAGAAGTGAAAAGAGATTTTGAGTTTTTGTTTTTTGTATTATGCTTCAAAAACAAGAAAGTTTAAAACTCTATGTCGTATTCTTTTCTGAAGAAAAAAGGTGAAAAAATAAAAACAATACAAGGCCAATAAGGACTTTTGGCCAACCACAGACCGTGGGGAGTTATTGACAACCAAAAAGGAAGATTAGACTAACTCACTATCTCATAAAAAACCCTAGTCAAGAAAAAGGAAGAAATATTTTAACTACAAAAGAAAGCTATGCTGGCACACAACCTAGACTGAAACTACTATGAAAGAGACCAAAAAGACACAAGAAAAACATGGGAAGTAAAATCTTGATAGGGAAGAGCATGACTACCTCCTCAAAATTTTCCAGATAGACATGCAACTATTTCTTCAACAACCAACATATGCACGCGAGCTGCCCAAAGATAGGACGTGTATGCACGTGTGTAGGACCACTACAGGATACGTGTGCCCCTATTTATCCTCAAAAGAAGAAATACAAGCAACTAAGATCAAGCAGGGAGTACTGGTATTGAAGACCAGAACCCCTTAAAGGTACAGAAACTCACTCTAACAGAAAAAGATGCAAGGAAAATCTAAGAAAACAAAGTTAATCTGAGGTTATACCTAGGCTATAGACTGTAATCATAGAAAATAAAACTAGATCCAGAAAACCCCTGAGAAGGGTCACTTCTGACAGGGGAGAGGATGACTTCCTCTTTTTGAAAAAAAAAAAATTGGACTTACACACGCGACTGATCTTTCAGCAACCAACGTATGTACGGAGGCTGTATGAATTCAGGGCACATATATACGCGGGAAGACCTTCTGCAGGCCCCGTATGACTCTATGGATTCCTGGAAAAAAGAAAAAAATAGTGAGGCGAAGGAAGAAGGGAGTACTGATATGGAAGACTAGAATCCCTACTAGCTCAAAATTTTGAAGAATCTCATAAAATAGGTAGTAAAACCAATTAAAAATACCCAACAAGTACCCCCAAAAACCCTAGAGATCCCCAGTATTGTCACCGATTTTGTTGTGGGTGGAAAATCCCTCCTACGGACTAGTATTAAGGGTTTTATCATGCATACAAAAATGAACTAAAGTCTCGTACTTCTTACCAACATCCCAATCATAAACCCCATTATTCATATGGAAATACAAGGTTAAAGAGATCAAGTTAGTGTACCTTAGTTTTCATGTTTGATGTCGATTCCTTTAAAGTTTGGTCACTCCTTGACTGCAATTATCCTCCCAAAGTTGACCTGCATTCATAAAAGACAAACAAAGAACTCCACATGCATATGATCTATGAACTAATGGGTTAGAGATTCTATCAAAATATAATCAAATTTAAATATTGACAATCTCATATGGCGGGACGGGAAAAGTACTTCTTTTATTAATCTCACAAGAGTAACCTTAAAATAGTGAGATCGGCCACTACTCCTCAAATATGGTCCTGGGCTCCTCTTCAGCTGTGCTCCAACTGCTTTTGTATATTCTTCTCTTCACACAATAGTTTCAAAAGGTTGGGGCAAGGGGAATACTAAATTGGGTATAGTTTCTTTGCTATGATTTTACTCCTCCAAATGGGACCCCTACCCCTTCTTTTATAGGCTAGAAAGGTCTAGGTATTTCGTCGAGTGACAAGCTATGGGAAGTCAAACGGTTTAGTTAACTTACCCAAAATTGTGTGTTTTGTCTGCAACTTTCCATTTTTCATGCTTTTTAGGTATACACGGGTTGTAGTGGGTCATCTAGCATACACATGCGTGAAGTAGTGGAGAAAGGCGTGTATGCCCTCAAAAAGGGTGGTTTTTAATAAGTTGTTTAGTAGTGGATTGGAAAAGAAGGAAAATGAGATGGACTGATTCCAGATAAGCATGTCTAGTGCATTTTAGGGTTATAATAATGGTCACTTCCTTCTAAGGGTTGAGCAGGTGAATATTATGCCAAAAAGGATTAGCATTGGGATAAGTTCTAATATTGTGTTCAAAAATATGAAGGTTAATTCCTAGCATCTCCTCATAAGACTAGGAAACAACGTCGTGAAATTATTTAAATAACTTAATATACGCTTGAATCTCCTTGGGGGAACAATCTTCTCCGATGAAGACATTTTCAACGATGCCAGGGGTTTTGGAGATATCAATTGGAACCGTCTCAGCTATATCTTCCATGTTTTGTTTTGCATATATTCCATGCATTTCCAAAGGGTTAATAGGTTGAGTGACATCTCCACTCATGGTCAAAGTAAATGATCCTACTTCCACTCTCCTAAAAAAAGTATGATCTATGATGAATATCATCCCAAGGTCTATCTAGAACTGTCATTGCCTCTAAAATCACCTCGTTAGAGGGAAATACCAAGCACAAAGGATCATGTGAAGTATGAGACTCTTGAGCCCAAATAGGCTCTAGAATAGGATATACCTCTTGAGGGAGAGCTGGATTAGAGATGGTTGAGGTTTGCTGAACAATATTGTATGTGACAGTAGCTACATATAGGGTCATAGCCATGCCAGGATTCCCTACCCCTTCCATTGAATCCATTAGGGAAGGTAAATTCCAAGGATTGTTGAAATAAGTCATTCAAAATGAATATACTTGGAAAATCATAGCCTTGCACTGATCAGGGACAACCAGAATAAACTTAACATCATTCAAAGGTGGTGGAAAATCAAAAGTACCCATCAAATATGGAAATAGTCCAACACCTAGGTTGATGGTACCTTGCTATGGGTTATCAATCATCAGGATTGTGGATGCCCCCAATGAAGGGTTAGGATGAGAGAAGGACAACTGATGAACAATTACTATCCTACCTTCATGAGGAAATCATAGTACCTGTAACATAGAGGATATAACCGTTGTCATTGCATAATTCCAACTTCGACCTAACAAAAGGTTGTAGTTGAAAGTTCCATCGAATACTTCGACCTCGACACACACAGGTTTTCACTCCAACTACACGAGGAAGGAGGGGATTATTCCATGCGGTCGAAAAAGAGTGTCTGTCAAGATAAGTTAACAATGTGGGAGATGAAGAAAACTCAAGTTGACTAATAGCCTTCCAACATGCCAATGACATAATGAAGGTTGATACACCCTCATCTACCACCGTATGAAAAATATTTTGTTTCAATGATTTTGTGGCATACACCTTAACTATATGAAAGGATACGTGGTGAGGGAAATGAGGCTTGTTATCGAAAGGGTAAAAAATGATAGATCCCGAGTTAGCTAACTCAGCAGCACCCAAAGCGGACAATAACAACTTTCTCTGTGAGGGGAAAATCTGGAGGATCTCCATAGCAGACATCACACAAGGGGTTTGCGCAAGATATTCAATGACAGAGTAGTTCTGAGAAGCCCTTGAATTTTGATTATGAGAATCTTTCTTAAACAAATCCTTGGGGATGTGTGTCATTGTTTCTCCCATTGTCTTCTCAATATGAAGAGGAGGCAATGATTCAAGAGCTTATTTTCTTTTCTCAGAATATTTAGGCATTTTGTAATCATGGGCCCCAGTATGAAGATGAGAATCCACTCTCATCATGTACACATTTGTAGATCTAGTGTTAGAATTAAGTGTGGGAGCACCTTGATTTCCCCTAGGAACGTTTTTGGATGAGGAAGCATGTGCCATATTCTTTCCTTGAGGGAGAGAGTTAGTCAACAAAATAGGATGTTGTTGCACCGAAATTTTTAGGGCTTCCTCCATCTGAGATAATTGATGAGTCAATTGGTCGTCCGTGCAAATCCTACATGGTAACTTAATCTTCCTCTTTTCATTTTTTCCGTCACTAGCATTGTTAGCATCCATTTTATCATTACCCCCTTTACCCTTTTTGTATTTTCCCTTTCTTTTCCTCCTGGACTGTTGGTTATGTTTGGGGTTTTTTTTTCAGTACAGTGTGTACCTCAGATGAGTGGGTGGAGAAGGCAGTTGTACTAGAAGTTTTGTTGGCCATAGTTTGTTGTAGTGAAAATTGTTGCATCTAGTTGGACAACTGATCTATGGGATTTTTTTGTGCTAAGAACACAACGCCATCGACATGAGGCCCATACTCTTGTTTGATCAAGTCAAAGGTTGAATGTTTTGCATTAGGAATAATATCATAAATCATGCTAGATTGCGAATAAATCAATTCCATCTACTGATCCCTCATTATATCCTTTTCCTTGGAAAACACTATGGAAGTTGTGACGTCTTTAGAAACAAAAGGCACCAAACAATTCAGGAACCACTTAAGAAAAAAAGTAGGAGGGAACTTTACTTTAATCAAGCTCTTATGGAGAAACCATTCTCGGATATGATCCGAGATATGAAAAACATTAGTTTCTTCTAAGTTGGCCATAAACTCAGTGCTGACATTGTATCTCACTGGTAGTTGGAAATGATTCAATAAAACCATCACCGAATCATTAAAGTAAGAATATTTTGAACAATTGAGCTTCATATACCACTTTGTGGCACCTCCTATGAGAGTGCATTGAAACAATCATAGCTTAATAGAGTCATTTTTCAACGAATTGGAGCACCATAGGTGAAAATTTGTAACATGATCGCCTAGATATTTGCTAGGCTTTCCTTCAAATTTTGGAATATCTAAGGGAAATTTAGTCAACATAGGAGGAAAATGTGGATCATGACAAATAGGGTCATTTAACAATATTAAAAATTATGGAAAATTAAGAGTTTCCAGATACGATATCCTGGGTTGTGGTGGAGTTAAAGGAAAATAGGAACCTAGATATTGGTTGGCACTAGGTTTCCAGAAAATGTTTTCCTACTGACCAAGGTTCTGGTAGAAACCAAGGTTTCCTTGGCTAGTGTAAGGGACCTATGAACTAGTATTCATTGTAGATGGATTCAAATAGTTTGATGGAATACCTTGAGTGGGGATTCCTCCCTGTATTGTATTCAATAAACCTTGGTTGAGGTTCCCCCCAGTCAATCCCCCTGGTAGAGGAAATGAACCTTACCCAGGGTTCCACTAGACGTGGGAGGGGTTTTCCCTGATCAACATCCCTTGCAGAGGTATATAACCCTACCCTCGATTCCAAGGTATTGAAAGGAAGTGGTTCCTATCATCAAATATTGTAAAGGTATAAATCCTTGCACAATGTTAGATTGATTGAGAAAGGGGTTGCCCCATAATTAAAACGTAGATGAAGAGAAGGATTTATTCCCAAAAGTGACAAACAAAGAGAAAGGCATGGACCCAACCAGATTCGTATAGGATTGATGCCTTTGACTCCCTCCCCTAAATAGGATAGAACTAGAATTGAGCCCATATGGTTACTGAAAATCACCTCCAAGCGAGGGGGACAAAGGAGGAATATGAACCCCACTGTAAGGGAAACAATTGTATGGATCAAAGGTACCCCCAAGAGATACTTGCAATGGAGTAATGGAAATCCCTACCCCCAAACCAATAGTCTGCAAAGTGGAGTAGGTTAAAGTCAAACTTATGTCAAAAATCGACATCCCATATGAGAAAGAAGTGTCAGACATGTTATGTACAATCGAAGTATGAACAATGGTTGAAGTATTAGAGGGGATTTTTCTACTTATAGAAGTGGTACGTGTCTAACTAGAGGTTTTCCTTGAATGGGAAGGTGGGGGGAGGGGGCATGACACCCACTCCACCTACCACTAGGATGGGAGTATGAGGACTCCCAATAGAGGAAACATCATTTTATTCCATGGCCAGTGGCATGAAAAAATGATGATCAACAGTAATCACCTAAGGACGAACTATCTGAATGAGAATTGACACTGAGAGCTTAGTTTGCAGGCCCAATGAAGCCTTCAACATTGAGTTATGAAATTCTAGTTACCTTCAGTGTAAGAGTGTCTTATTTATGAACAGGATCAAGAAAAAATTCTTGTGGCCCGGTAGCTTTAAAATAACCTTCTTGATCTAATATTCTCCTCAACGGTGGCAGGGGTGGCTCAAAAGTTACCAATGGGAGGCCCTGTAGCCTGGGTGAATGAAAAAACTATTGATTTTCCACTTTGTGAAATGATCAACTGACACTCTAAGGTAAATCTAGGGATAAGTACAGAAAACACACTGCAAAGTTGCTAAATATAAATTAATCAATCTATAGAATGTAAAGAAGAATAGTTACGCCAACCAACACTAGAGAAACTTACCGATGCAAGTGGAACTCGAAGAAGGAAACACCCTCCGGGTATAATATATACAGAGTGGTTCAAATTATTTCCTTGGTACTATAGTATGCCACCATAGTCACATGTGTGAGTACCTATAAAAGGAAACTAGGTTTCCAACTCACAGTCAGTCACCAGGCGGATACAATCGATAGTCGCGCTAATTGTATGAGCATGATAGTTATGTTTGAAGCCTTTCAAGGAGACTGAAGGAAAATGATATGGAAGATAACTTAGGATATCGAATGGATTTTAGGTCCATGAAGATATGTACTCAAATGCAGTCAACAAAATCCCAAGAATGACCCCCAAATACGACCCCACTACACTTGGTCTGGATTTGGAGGTGTTATCTCCTCTACCTTTCCTCACATGACCTTGTGTTTATCCCATGTCTTAGAGGGGGGTCCCGACTAAATTTTATGAAAACTAGACTTCAACACTCCTTAACTCGGACTCTTAAGTTTATTTTAATTTCCTTGAAGAGTTTCATCTCCAGACCTAATCCAAGGCCTTAAATCCTAGTCTAATTGTTCTACCATATAAACAAAAAAATCTAATTGATTTTAACATTAAGCGTTAATTTTAGTGGTTTGATTACTCAGGGGTGTGGTAGTGAAACTCATGGTTTTATTTAAGAGATGAGAAAAAGATACATTGTACTTTAAATGAAAATGAAAGAAAGCTACATCCTACAAATGATGATTTGGATCTTTTCACTTAAAATGCAAACTTTTTGAAAAGAAAACGAAGATCCTATGCACAACCTATCCTATTATTTGTTTTTGTTTCAAATGAAATGAAACTAATCAACCCTTTTCAGAAATAAAGTATCAAGGAACTTTGGGTTAGAACTTATTTTCTTTCATAAACAAAACCTAAGTTATTATAACCAAACAAACATGCAAATGCAATTAAGAAAATATTTTTTATTTTTTATTTTTATATCCTTATGAAATGAAAATAAAAAAAAATTGTATTCTTTTTTTATTTTCAAAGAATAACAAGAGAGAAGGAGAACAAACCAGATACTCACTCAGGTCCTAAACCTCTTCCATGGAGCAGGGATTCACTAGAATCCAAAAGAGAACCTAAAACTTAAAAGTACACCTTCAACCTTGATAAAAGACAGAAAGAGACAAAGAAAACTAATCAAAAATTATTTCTTTACAATTTCATAAGCAATCTAAGACTTAAAAAATTGTCCTAAGGAACCAAAATTTTCCTAGGAAAAATATATGTTTTTGAAAAAAATCCTTAGAATAATAGACATGTATTTTGTGCTCAGGGAAGCTTGTGTATGTCCGCGTGATGTATTGAATTCAGAGCATGGGTGTACACATTCAGGGTATAGAACATGGAGCGTATGTGACTGAAAAATCTCAAAAAGAGAAAATATTCAAGGTGACCATCTAGGACAGGAAAACTGGTAAACACCTAGAAGGTGTCCATAAACTCTTATAGACTTAGAAAGCACAAAAAAAAAACATGAATTTGAACCAAAAAAAATATCCTAACAAGAACCTAGATATCTTCCCTAGTGGATTCGCCAATTCTTTTATGGGGAAAAATCCCCCTTATCTAGGTATAGAAACTAGGTAGATACTTGACACCTTAAAACACAAAAACGGTTGTATTCTACCCAAATATAACAAGACCTAATGATAATTAAGGGAAGGGAGATAGGATCGATGTATGTATCTTAAGTCCTTTCATTTGCAGTAGATCCCTTCTTGTCTCTCTTCGTTCCTATATTGCAGGTCTCCTCCCAATGTTGGCTTGAAAAAACTTTAGAGAACACATTATGAAAACATATGCATAAATTCCGATATCATTTAAAGGGTTAGATATTCATTAAATCCATCCATAAATATAAACATAAATACATAAAGATCCATGACAAGAATTTTATCTTTTATTGATTACAAGATTGGAAGTTACAACTTGAATCTTGTTGACGCCACTCCATGAACCTCGCTTGGGTTCCTCTATTTTGACTCCAAGTGCACCATTCCCAATGTGCCATCCTCACAACCAACACACCAATATAGGGAAAAGGGATGGATTGTATAAGGAGGATGGGTGGTAGGGAATGTTGAGGATGAAAACTTAGAACAATATGCAAAAGACTTGGAATGCAAGGGAGAAAATTTGATAGAGTTCACTTGCCTCTTCTTTCATATATCCAAATGACCCCCCTAGGGAACTTTTATATGGAGAAAATGACAGTTATTTGATTTCCAGAAGGGATACATGAGGTAATATGGTTGTGCAACTTGACATAGCCCATAAACTCCACCCAAAAGCATGTAACTTTTTAATTTTTGCAACTTTTTAGAGTATACGGGGGTTGTCAGGAATGTAACTAGCGTATGCATGCATGATGACTGTCTAGAAGGGTGTGTACACCATACAAAAAGACATTTTTTAAGAGGAAACTCAGAAAAAATGGTTGGCAATTGTGTAAATGATATGCCAATGTTAGAAATGCACAGTAGTGGCATTTTGAGCTATAACACCAACACACCATAAATTGGGTATTAATATCTATATGACAACTAAAATATTTGAATTATTATTAAATATCCATTGGGTGTTTAAACTGCTGAGGGTCAAAGCCCTCGACCCTAGCCATATCTCCTAGTTTTAAACATTATAACATGACCATGTGTTATGAGAGTGCGGGGGACCAACAATTATATCCCATCATGGATACAATTTTAACCATATATTATATGCTCTAAAA
>SNQJ01S0087989.1:8798-19324 GCA_010110895.2 Picea sitchensis | reverse complement strand
TTTCTTCTAATGTGAGTAAACATTATTCTCATTGAAATAAGTCCTCTAATAATTATGAGCATAATCTTCCATTACTAAAATTGGATGTTAAGTTTTAGCTTCCAACATATGATGGAGAATTCAATGCCAAGAAATTATAGAACCGGACCAAGAAAATAGAGGTATATTGCAGGGTTCAAAGGATTATGGACAAGGCTTCAAAGATACAATTAGATTCTCTTTGAATAAATGGCACTACCTTAATATGGTGGGAGAGTAAGATGCAAGTTGATATTTTTCAAAAGGGTAAAGTAATATCTTCTTGGAATAAGTTTACTAAGGCTATAAGGAAACAATTATATCCACTGACACATACACAAATGACAATGATCGAGTGGCAACATCTAAGACATGGTAAAGGTCAGAATACTCAAGTATATACATAGGAATTCAAAAAGAAGGAATTATCCCTAGGAATTTCATTGTATACTCATTAAACTCTTTTGAAATATATTGGGGTCATGCATTCATATATTTGTCACACTATTCTAATGTTTATCCCTACTAACATTGATAAGGTGTTAGTACAAGCTACACATCTAGAGGCTAGTAAGGGTAAGCATGTGAGAAAAGATAATAAGCCATTCAAGTTCGAGAAGAAATCAAAAGGTAAATGGAAGAGTAAGAAATCAACCATAGTGAAGCAAGTTCAGGGAAGAACTACATGTTCCCACTGTAAGAGAAAGCGACATGAGGAATCACAGTGTTGGAAGTGGCATATAGATATATGACCAAATAAATTCAAGGATAAAGGGAAGTAGAATACGGTTGCATTAGATCATCAAGATCTAGGGTCATATTCTAGATATGGATCTAAGATCATGTCTATAGGAAGTAAAGATATATCAACTATCAGTTCAAATTATAGAATTCAATCTTCCAAGATGGAAAGTGATATTGATCAAAAGAAAAGGAGCGATCTTTTTCATGTTAGAGTTATAGTCAAGCATACTATGGTATATACTTTATTTGACAGTGGATCTCAAGTTAACCTAATATTTGAATCAATTGTTAAGAATTTGGGATTGAAGATGACACCTAATAAAAAACATATGCATTAGGTTGGGTGTGTGATGATGCTAAATTGCAGGTAACAAAGCAGTCTAAGATCAAGTTTGCAATTACGGTTAAGTTCTTTGATGGGGTTGATTTAGATGTTGTTCCTCTTGACATTTGAAACATTGTCTTGGGTAGTCTATATATATTTGGAAGGAAGGTTGTGTTATATTTAGAAGAAAATAAATATCACCTTCTCAAGGACAGGGTTGAATATATTTTTAGAGCTCATCACATCAAAACTAATGTTTCTTTAGTGAGCACAAGGAAAATGAAGAGACTCATGAGCGCAAGTAAATATTTTTTTCTCATGATAGTAAAACAGAAAGAAGAAGATATAATAGATGCTTTAGTAGGTTTTGATCCAAATCATAAAAAAGATATGATCAACATCATATCTAATTATGATGAGTTGTTTCAGGAACCTACAGGGTTTCCTCCTAAAAGAGAGGTTGAACAAGAAATACGTTTGTAGAAAGATTCTCCTCTTTCAAACATTGGAATGTATAGGTCATTAGTTATTGAGAATGAAAAAATTAAGAAGAAAGTTCAAGAGTTGCTTGATAATGGAATCATCAGACCAAGATCTTTTATGTGTGGTTTCTCTCCTATTGTTTTAGCTATGAAGAAATATGGCATGTGGAGGATGTGTATTGACTTTAGATCCCTCAACAAGATTACATTAAAAAACCATTATCCTCTTCCCAGATTAGATGATCTATTAGATTAGTTAAATAATGATGTGTATTTCACTAAGTTGGACTTGAGAAGTGGTTACCATCATATCAGAATTGCAGAAGGAAACATATGGAAGACTTCTTTCAAGACTAAGCAAGGCTTGTTTGAATGGTTTGTTATGTCATTTGGGTTATGTTACACACCAAATTTTTTTATGAGGGTGATTATTGATTTTTAGTCGAAGATGGGAAGATCATATAGAGCATGTCAAGATAGTATTTGAACTCTTGAAGAAGGAGAAGTTGTATATCAAGTTATATAAGTGTGAATTTGGAAAAACTTCTCTGGTATATTTGGGTTACATTGTAGGAAATGGTCAGTTAAAGATAGATCCTGCAAATGTTGAAGTCATTTTAAAATGGCCCAAGCCGACTACTTCCATCGAAGTTAGGAGCTTCTTAGGAGAAATATAGTATTGGAGGAAATTCATTGCTAATTTCTCATACATAACAACATATCTACATGAATTAAAAAGTGTTAAGCGGGTCTTTCAATGAGGAGGAAAATAAAAGAAGGCCTTCAAGGAATTAAAGGAAAGGATAAGCACCACACCTATATTGGCTCTTCCAGATCTACAACAACCATTTGAGATTCAAAATGATGCAAGTGGACATGCCATGGCATTAATCTTGATGCAATAAGATAAACCTATATTTTATCATTATGAGGCTTGAAAATGTGTTGAAACTACATAGAATAGATCTAGATAAACAATAATGCACACATTTGCAGAGAGAAATTGAGAAAGAAGAAGAAGGAGAGAAAGAATAGAAGAATTCTCATTAACCGTTATGAATAATGAATAATTTACACATGATATACTATGTATAAATCAATGAGTGTGTACTGGAGGTGAACCAATGCACTATAGTGGTGTTCTAGAGTGATCTTGACACACACCAACAATTATGGAAGTGAACTGCAACCTATTCTAGTCTCTTAGGAAGTTACGGGAGTGAAATGCCACCTAGTTGAGTTAACTAGTCAACTAGTCTTCAGTTAACTGAATGAATAGAGATTAGTGAGGAGTAGATCATGGAATCAAGGGTAATGTACCAGTCTTGTGATGATCCCAAGGAAAGTGTGCATTATCTAGTGATGATCCCATTGTTGCATGGTGACAAAACCAATGCAACATCTAAACTCAACTCAACTAGTCAAACTAAAGTGTCAACTGAAAGAGAATATTCTTGACGTGGAATATTCTCCCCTAAAATATAGGATATTGGATAATGACTAATTATGACTAATAAAAAAGGAAATATCTTAGGAAAAATAAATCCTAGGTGTGTGTGAAGTAACTCCAACACCCCCCCTGAGCATCACTATGGTGAAAATAATGAATGGGTCCTTGCAACGAGGCCATGTTACGTACCCAAATACAAAAGATACACTGAAATAAAGTGAGGAAAGAGGGAAAAAATCATGGGAAACCCCCCCTCGAGGTACAATGTATGTAAAAAGAAGAACTACAGTTTCTAGGAAACTGTGTCCTTCACTCCAAGATGACTTCATAGACAATGAAACTTCTTCTCAGTGAAGGTCTTGGTGAAGATGTCTTCCATCTGTTCTACTAAAGGAAAAAATTGTAAGTCGATGATCCACTCATGTACTAAGTCCCAGATGTAGTGCATGTGGATCTTGATGTACTTCATTCGCTGCCTCTGAACTAGATCTCTACAGAACTTCAAAGTGCTCTGGTTGTCACACCAAATGACGATCAAATGATGAAACTGAATGCCCAACTCAGTGAGAAAATGTTGTAGCCACATAGTCTGAATGGTTATGTTAACTACCCATATGTACTCTGCCTCGACTGAATATAGAGAAATGACATCTTTCTTATTTCTCGACCAACATATAAGCCCAGAACCAAGACTGGGTGAGTAACTAGATGTGGAATTATGATCAGTGTTATCACCAACCCAATCAGAATCAGTAAACCCAATGAGATCTAATGTAGAGTTTGTTGCATAATGAATCCCAAAGGTGATGGTTCCCTATAAGTATTGAAGGATATGCTTTGCATCCTTCCAATGTATCTCATGTGTCTCCTTCATGAACCTGGAAATTGCACCATCTGCATATGAGAGGTTTGGTCTGGAGTGTGTGAGATACAACAAGATCCCCACTAGTTTTCTATACAGTTTTCTATCAACCAGTGGAATCTCCCTGCCATTCTCTAGTTTGACTTTTGATAGGAAAGGAGTCGGAACAGACTTGGATTCTTTCATGTGAAATCTCTCAATGAGATCTCATGCATACTTGGCCTGAGATAGTTTGATGCCTTATTCATCCTGGCTGATCTAGAGTCCAAGGAATAAGTGTAGCGGACCCATGTCCATCATCAAAAACCTATCATGTAGAATCCTCTTGACTGCAGCAATCGCTGAAGTCAAGCAATCGATGATCATTAAATCATAAACATACATAACTAAGATTAGACATGAATCAAATGTCCTGAGCATGTATACATTCAAGTCTAATTTACAACATACAAAGTTCTGTGACAACATGTAGGAGTCCATATTAGATTCCATGCCCTTGGAGCCTTCTTGAGGCCATAAAGAGACTTCTTCAGTCGATAGACCAAAGATGAGTCCTGCATAAATCCCTGGGGCTGCTCCATATAGATATCCTCAGGGAGATCATGGTGAAGAAATGCATTCTTCACGTCCATATGATGGACTTCCCATCCCTTGGTTGCTGCAATGGAAAGTGTCAATCATATGGAATCCAGCTTTGCTACTAGAGTGGAGGTCTCATCATAGTCAATACCATGCACCTAATGAAAGCCTTTGGCAACAAGCATGTCTTTGTATCTACTAATTTGTCCATCCGCTACGCTCTTGGTCCTGTAGACCCATTTTCATCTGACAAGTTTCCTCCCAGAAGGAAGGGGAACCGGATCCCAGGTCTAGTTCTCGAGGAGGGATTTGTACTCCTCTTGCATGGTGGATTCCCAAAAGGGATTTCCAGCAGCCCTGCTATAATACTATGGATCTGAAGACTGAATCAAGAAAAGATGCCTGGAGGGAAATGGTTCAATGGCAGTGAGTGCAATAGGAGGCTCCTCAAAATTAGATCGAATCCTCCTAGTATCGGTTGGATCACCAACGAGATACCCTGCATCATGAAGAGTAGTTTGTGCCCACTTGGGCCTATGTTATGCCTCTACAACTGCATCTTGATGATATGACTTTGGATATGAAAGTACTGACTCTTAATTTGAATCATCTGAGTCCTTTGAATTAGAAATCTCATCTGAAGAAGAATTGACATGTGCATTCTCATCATCTCGGACAGGTGGAAGAATGAAGGTGTCTGCATGTGGTCGATGAGGTACCTGCGAGACACTTTCCTCGAATTGGACACTATGCTCAATGATGAGTTTGTCTGAGGAAATATCAATAATCCTATATCCCTTCACACCGTCGGGGTATCCAACAAAAATACACTCAGTTCTCTGTGGATCAAGTGTCCTTCTCTTTTCAGAGGGAATCCGGGCCCATGCACGTGAACCAAAAATGTGAAAGTGGGTCAATTCCCATTTGAGGCCGCTCCAAGCCTCGAAGGGGGTCTTATCCTTGAAACATCTACGGGGATATATGTTTTGTATGTATGTTGCACAATTAAGTTCTTCGTCCCATAGTCTCTGTGGTAGTGACTTTGCATGCAACATGCAAGATGCCATCTCCTTTAGAGATCTGTTTTTCTACTCAACAACTCTGTTTTGATGCAGAGTATAGGGAACTATACACTGCAACTGAATCCCTGCCTCATGGAAAATATTATGGATATCATGATTTACATACTCTCCCCCATTATCAATTTGGAGGACTTTGATCTTCTTTCTAGACTGTGTCTCAACCAGGGCTTTGAAATCTTTGAGGTGTTGAAAGACCTCAGATTTTTTCCTGAGAAAGTAGATCCATGTAAAACGTGAGAAATCATCAACAAAAATGAGAACAAACCTCACTTTGTCGATGGATGGATGCATAAAAGGACCCATAAGGTCACTGTGGATCATATCTAAAGGTGTATAAGCTCGCTGAGACTTTCCTTTATCAAATTTCTCTTGAGGGTGTTTTCCGAGAACACATCCCTCACATGCTCCCTTGGAGAAATGGATGTTTCATAGACCATGAACCAATATTTTATTTCTAAGTTCTTGAATGTATCTGAAATTCAAATGTCCAAACCTTTCATGCCATATCCTACTACCTTCATCAACATGAGTAAGCAATAAAGTAGAATTAGGTTCAATGAATTCAGAAAAAGTATAAAATCTAGACTAATGATTTACCTCACTGGTAGCAACCCTAGAGTTGGTTTGCATGTCGTAGATGTCCACGAAATTTAGTGTGAATGTGAATTTCTTTCCAGTGCTGGAATTCTTCATTTGATACATGGAGAGAAGGTTGATGAAAATTTTGGGAACGCGAAACACATTCTCGAATCTTCTGTTGGTGAGTTCAATCCTTCCTTTGTCGGTGAATTTGACAGAAGAGTTGTCCCCCATTAGAACAGAAGGACCATTGCATGCATCCAATGAATAATAGAATTATTTTGAGGCAACCATGTGATGTGATTCTCCTGAATCTACGTTCCAAGCATCAAGAGAGGAGTTGATCACAATCAAGGCATGGATAGAATTGCCTTTCTTGGAATTTAGATCTTCTAGCTTCTTCTTCTTCTTGGCACCCTCGAGGATGTGATCTCCAAGGGTTTTTTGATGAAATATTTGAGACATTAGATCTATTTTTTTTTTCATGCATGTGGATTCTAGATGGAATCCTTTGTGACAATACGTTCATTTCTCCCCTTTTCTTCCCTTTTCCCCTTTGTATCCAAAGGCATTGGTGAAGGGTTTTGTGTACCCTTCCTTCTTCGAATGTCCATGATCTTTCTATTTGTCTTTATCTTTAGATTTCTGATATTTTTGTCTGATATCTTGCATAATGAGTGCATGTGACGTTGGGCCTTTGATTGTTCCCATGTTGATGAGCTTGGTTTGCTATTGTGTCAGGGATTCGATAAAGTCCTCAAGAGAAGGAATCTTCAAGGTGGCTCGAGAGGAAAATATGACAGAATGGAATGTGGATATGAATACAAATAATTCAATACCAATCTTGGAGAGAATGGTGAGAACCATTTGTTTCTCCTCCTTCGATTTATCAACCCCGCAAGATTTGAGTTGCACCAGTAAATCCTTGAATTTTATAAAGAAATCTTGGACATTATTGAAGATTTTTTGATCCAATGTAAGCAGTTCCACCTCCAGCATGTGTCCCCTCATATCATCATTTTTTCCAAATATCCTTTCCAAGGTGGTCCAGGTGTCATTGGAAGTCTTATAGGAAGATATATGAAAAAGGAGATCGGGAGAAATAAGACTGCAAATTGTTTCGAGTGTCTCATCCATGCGATTTAAATGCTTGGGTTTTTCTATGGATGATGTCATTTTTGTATCTGTATTCATGTTTAACCTATACAACCCTATGGTTTGTATATGTATCGATATTTTCTCCTTCCATGCAAAGTAGTTGTAAGTTGTAAGATTGAATTCTTTTTGGAAATCCATCTTTCTGTTGTCTTAAATCTTTTGTACCTGCAAAAAAAATAGGTGTATCTTTTTCTTAGAAGTCCCTCAGCTCTGATACCATGTAAATGTGTTGAAATTGCACATAATAGATCTATCTAAACAATAATAGACACATTTGCAGAGATAAATTGAGAAATAATAAGAAGGAGAGAAAGAATAAAAGAATTATCATTAACCATTATGAATAATGAATAATTTACACATGATATACTTGCATAACTCAATGAGTGCGCACTTGAGGAGAACCAATGCACCATAGTGGTGTTCTAGAGTGATATTGACACACACCAACAGTTACGGGAGTGAACTGTCACCTAGTATAGTCTCTCAGGCAGTTACGGGAGTGAACTTCCACTTAGCTGAGTTAACTAGTCAACTAGTCTTCAGTTAACTGAATGAACAGAGAGTAGTGGGGAGTATATTAGGGAATCAAGGGTAATGTGACAGTCTGGTGATGATCCCAAGGAAAGTTCACATTATTTGGTGATGATCCCAATGTTGCATGGTGACAAAACCAATGCGGCAGCTAAACTCAACTCAACTAGTCAAACTTAAGTGTCAACTGAAAGAGAATATTCTTCAGGTGGAATATTCTCCCCTAAAATATAGGAGACTAGATAATGACTAATTATGAATAATAAAAAATGAAATACCTTAGGAAAAATAAATCCTAGGTGTGTGTGAAGTAACTCCAACAAGACTTTCACTCAAGATATTATTAACTATCCAACATATGATAAGGAATTGTATGCATTGGTACAAAGTGTAAAGAAATGGAAGAATTAATGGGAAATGAAACAATAATTCACATCGATCATCACCATTATAGTATTTTCAATAACATACCAAGATACAACAGTCACGACAGTTCAGTTGGATGGGTTTTCTACAACAATTTTATTCGTTAATCAAGTATAAGAAGGGTATTCATAACAAGGATGTAGATATGTTATCAAGACCAGTCATTAATGTATCCACAATACTCGGGTATAGTCCTTTAGTGCATGAAAGTTATGTAAAAAAATATTCTAAGGATGGTTATTTTAAAGAAGTATATGATGCATTAACTCATGGAAATAAACAGTCAAGTTGTTATATGCGTGACAGTTTGTTATATCATGTTGGAAAATTATGTATACCAAGAGATGAAAGAGTAAATGTAATCAAAGAAGCTCAAACATCTCTCATCTCTGGTCATTTCGGGGTAGGTAAGATAGTTTCACAATTATATATGTATTGTTATTGGCCTCAGATGAATGAAACAATTTACAAGTATATCAAAGGGTGTGTCATGTGTGCGAAAAGTAAGCCTAGCAACCAAAATATGGGATTATATACACCACTTCCAGTATCTTCATAGCCATAGGAAAGTATCTCCATGGACTTTGTAGGGGGTTTCTGATATCCAAGAATGTTCATGATTATCTATATGTCATGGTGGACAAATTCAACAAGATATGTATTCTAATGCCATGCAAGAAACAGGTCACAAATGAACAAAAAAAACAGATGTTATTCGCTAATGTATGGGTTCATTTTGGACTTCTGACATATATCATATTAGATCGATACTCTCACTTTTTGGAAAATTTTGGGTGTCATTTATGGGAGCTAATGGACACTAAGTTTAATAAGAGCACAAATTTTCATCTGAACAGATGGTTAGAGAGGTGGTAAACAAAATAATGGTACATATGCCTCAAGGATACTCTAGTAAGAATCCTAAATTATGGGATAAAAACTTACCTTATATCCAACATGCCTATAATCATGCCATGCATTCGTCTACTTAGAAAACTCCTTTTGGAGTATGTTTGGGGTACTTACCTAAATCACCTATGGAATTTTCCTTTGGAGAAGCAAATAAAGAAGATGCACAGGATCATACAGATAAAGCTAAATGTTTCATTCAAAAGATTCAACAGGTATGTTGAGTCTCCATTTTGACACTTCTAATATACTGTATTACCCCCTATATGAGCCTATTTTGCCTATGCTATGTATATATAATTGATTGTTTCCTCCACAAATACACTTAATGACCCTGTTCATGTGAATAGGGAGGTAACTTATGGTTAAGGCATGCTTGATTTGATTTTCTTGAGTTAATTCGATTAAAATAGTTGATTTTTCATGATCCTAATCATTTGATCTTAAGAAGCATTGATCCAGTACCAACAAAACCACATAACATTGATCTGGTACTGCCATGTGCTATTCTAGTACCAACCTTTGTTATTCTGGTACCAGCCTGTGCTATTCTAGTACCAGTGTGACTTTGCTATTCCGGTACCAAACAACTGCACCTATTCTAGTACCAGTGTGACTGTGCCATTCTGGCACCAAATGACTGTGTGTATTCTGGTACCAATTTCCATTTCCAGAAATCATTTGTTGGACGAGTTTCTTGTTGAAGATTCTAAGAAATCAGTTGGATCGAAGTCTCCAAAATTGGTTTTGATATCACGATAGACTTCATCACTCATGCACTTCATGTCATGAGGATGAAGTCCATTCCTAAATATTCGATATGAATTTCCAATTATAATATTTGAAAAATAGTTTGATGCTTATCCTTAGATTTGGATCATATCAACTCACCTTCTTTATAAGGGATGTTGTATAGGAGATAGGATACACAGATATACATATGTATGTAATGAGTAGAATGATGCATATTGTTTTGATGTACGAGATGATGGGCCGCTGATTCAATTTACCATTTGAAGAAATACAAATGATCTGTTGTGCAATTTATGGGTATGATTAGAATGTTTTAGCATGTTATCGTTTTAGAGGTACCTTGTTGGTTCGGAAAGGGCCCACCATCCCAACCAAGGTAAACCTCCCTGTATATAATTTGTGTGATTGTGTGAACATTTCATAGTAGTGTGTTGTCAATGATTTTAAATCCATTACAAGAGTTCAAAATTAAATCATTTGTTTTGAATTGGTGTGAATAATTAATTAAATCGAATAAATATTTTCCTTTTCTAATATTGTAGATTGTTATTTAATTGTTTGAAGCATGGGATTGTTAAGTAAATGATATTTTGAGTTTATGACTGTAGTGTTTTCAGTATGTAAA
>SNQJ01S0087988.1:33188-59353 GCA_010110895.2 Picea sitchensis | reverse complement strand
CCTTGAAGGATGAGAACTTGGCTCTACAAGTTGACCTTCTCCTCTTGTGAGTTTCAATCTTGTGAGAATCAGAAAACAAAACACTTGCAAATAATCAAGTCTTCAAAATCCTATGCTCTGATACCAACTTGATCTAAAAATGAAGAAGACTAGTATTCTTGAAAATATTTGCAAGTTAAATTTTATGTGTTAAAATGCAAATGGATCAACTTTGCAACACAACTTTAATAGGATTTACTCATTCAAGATGCATATAAACAACAGCAAAACAGTGAACAGAAAACACATAACACAACAAATGATAAAGGAGTTCACCCCTCTCTTGGTCCAACTTCCGATGGATCATTTGTATTATTTGCTCAAAGTGCTAAAACAATATGCTTTAAAATGCTCAAAATTCCAAATAGACTGCTCCAATGGCTTCAGAACATCCAAAAACCCCTAGATGGGCTTTTTCGGCACCTCGTTTGGCCAAAAATTGAAGAAGATAGGCTTCCTGGAAGTCCCCCCTTCAAGCTTGCTATCTCTGCATCTACAAAACACACCCTTGTTTGCTCAACCTAGCCCACACGCATATTTAAACGTAAAAACTTGGCACTGGGTGCAACCGCACGACTGGTACAAATTGTCACACAGTTATGCGCTGGCCCTTAACCGTCTAAGGCTCGTGGGCATGTGAAGCGCCATACGACCGTGCGAATAGAAATAAAGGGCCAAAGTTCAAACAATTATAAACATAGACGCGCCCGTGGTCACATTGCATACCATGCGACCGATGGTTCAAATGAAAGGGCTATACAATAGAGTGCGCATATAGTATGTGGTCACATCGCATACCATGCAATCGTGGTTCAAATGAAAGGGATATACATAGAGCGTGCATATAGTATGTGGTCACATCGTATATATGCGGGACCAGGGGTCGGGGCTAAGCCCCGGCCCGGTCCGCGTCCACCATGTAATACATTTCAACATAAATATAATATGCACCGTTTATATTACAAGTCACATGTGGTGGCGCGCCAGTCGACGGCCCTTCCCGAGTCTCTTCCCCTGCCCCGGAGGTCGCAGGGTCAAGTCCTACTGAATGCATAAGTTTTAAACCAATATGAGTGTGACACATGGCGGCCATTGATTGGGCCACGTGTCACCATCCCATTCATTGAAAAATTGCCATGTAATATGCCAAATATCCACACATCTGCCTGCCACGTGTCGTACAGCCTGCCAAGTCAGCGTCCGTACGGACTATACAGTCAACACCCCTTTTTTTGCCTGTTTGTCATTTTGAACAGAACGCGATATCTCTCGCTCCCGACGTTCATTTGAACACAAACAAGTTGCGTTGGGTTCATAACGACGAGGCCTACATTCTCATTTGATTTGAAGCAATTACGAGCACTTTGAATTTTGAGCAAAATTTGATCCCCTGGATCAAATATAGCAACATACATTTACAATTATGCATGTCTAATGCCAAGCTTTAACACTCTAAGTGTTTTTTAGAATCAAACATGTATGGACGAGTTATACCTAATCAACATCATGAAATTATGAAGTATAATTGATGTTTCCACTCCTAATACCCCTTCTCCTTGTGGCTTATTTTATGGATCCTCCCTTTGGAATCTAGGGAGAAGAGAATTAGGAGACATCCAAATCATACCCCTAAATACAAAAGTCACTTTCTTGACTTGGATTAGAGGTATGTTCGAACAAAAGTTTTGAGATAAAAGCAATGATCACCATCATGACCATGAAATTATATTACAAAGTGGAAAATTTTATCTTATATGGTGACTCCAAACTAGTTTGTGGATGGATCATTGGAACCTTGGAGCAGAGAAATTTAACTCTAAGGTCATATTTCTTAAAGGGAAAATAATTTTATTCTCATTTCAAGTCTGTCTCCTTTCAAGGTGAAGTAAAGAAATTNTGTGGCTTATTTTATGGATCCTCCCTTTGGAATCTAGGGAGAAGAGAATTAGGAGACATCCAAATCATACCCCTAAATACAAAAGTCACTTTCTTGACTTGGATTAGAGGTATGTTCGAACAAAAGTTTTGAGATAAAAGCAACGATCACCATCATGACCATGAAATTATATTACAAAGTGGAAAATTTTATCTTATATGGTGACTCCAAACTAGTTTGTGGATGGATCATTGGAACCTTGGAGCAGAGAAATTTAACTCTAAGGCCATATTTCTTAAAGGGAAAATAATTTTATTCTCATTTCAAGTCTGTCTCCTTTCAAGGTGAAGTAAAGAAATTTGTTTAGTTGGAGGTTGTAGTCTTATGGACCTCTTATTCAATGGATGGAGTCATACCCTGCAACACCAATGTTATTCTGATTGATCCTTGACTGAATGGTAATGGAAGTCATAACTTGTGTGTCTTTGTCTCTTTTTGAACTTGATGTGTAATCTTATGGATTTTGGGGGATCCTTTGGGGTCCCTTATGGTGACTCCAAACTAGTTTGTGGATGGATCATTGGAACCTTGGAGCAGAGAAATTTAACTCTAAGGCCATATTTCTTAAAGGGAAAATAATTTTATTCTCATTTCAAGTCTGTCTCCTTTCAAGGTGAAGCAAAGAAATTTGTTTAGTTGGAGGTTGTAGTCTTATGGACCTCTTATTCAATGGATGGAGTCATACCCTGCAACACCAATGTTATTTTGATTGATCCTTGACTGAATGGTAATGGAAGTCATAACTTGTGTGTCTTTGTCTCTTTTTGAACTTGATGTGTAATCTTATGGATTTTGGGGGATCCTTTGGGGTCCCTTATGTGTATTTTTCTTACTGATACTATATAGTGCCTTAAGAACTACTCTTTTCTTATTTATTCAATATATGCCTTTGGAAGTCTACTCTTTTTTTTCTTTTTCTTTTTTTTTCTCGAGTAAAAAAATGGATCATCAACTTTTTCTCAGGAAAAAATGTAGTATGTCAATTCTCCCAGAGTTTACACCTTGGCACCCTATCATAGCACATAGTTAATATACATGCCTTCCCTCCATCATCCAGCAAGGAACTTGAAGGTATGTTCCCAAAGATTATGGGTGGGGCTTTGTTCTAGGTGATTTCAATAAGATTTTTAGTTGGGTATATTGCTCCTTCTCTTAAGGACATTGCCACATTTTCAAATCCTCCCCTCATGTTAGAAGTTTCAGGTAAGACATGGAAGCCTATGAGTTACCATGGGAAAGTGCCAAAGATTATTTTGGATGAATAATTTTGAATCCCTCTCCTCCATCAAGCCCTCAAACAAGGATATAGAAGTATCATGGGATGATGTAGCCTTCTTTTAACTCTATTTATCTTTGGACATGTTGTGTGGACCTAGAATTTCTGGGGTGAAGGGGCTCAAATAAGCTAATTTTTATTTCATTTTGATGTAATTGGTATCAAGAAAGTCTTGAGATTATGGATACACTAGATAGTTAGTCCAAATCCTCATAAGAATAAAGAAAAAGTAAGTAATTTTATGCATATAATTTTTATTGAATAAATAGAAAAAATAACAAGATTTCTTCCTCAAGAAAAAATGTATTTATCCTCTAACAAGGTTTAACATTATTTTGATAATAATGTGTATTCATAGATGATATTATGTCATTATGATACTATCATTTGGTAATCTCTTAATGAGAAAATGTCTTTAATGTTGCAACCATCCAAGTGACAATGGGAATAACTCTCATGTCATTTATCATATAATGCATAAGAGAGAACACAAACAAAAATTCACAATATTACCATGTACTTTCTTTATGACTACCAACATATAGGTTCAATGTACAAAAAATGATCTATTATCATTTTAATATTGATATTAATCTAGTTTTTTTTCACAAAAGACAGTGGATTTGTATTCATTAAAAGGTGTGGCCGAGGCTATAGAGTAAAAAAAGGAACAACCGGAGAAAAACAAAAAAATATGGTTTATCCACCACAACATTCAACCATCTACCTATATCATAACTCTTATTTCTCCATAGCCTGAGTTTACTATAGTGTTGTATAGAATAGATTTAATAGAAAATACCACTAATACATATAACAAAACAAAACATAACTATTCAGTAGGAGTCCTTTTGTTTGGAACCTCATCTTCAATATTTGGATTTGCTACAGGGGAATTCTGACCCATAATCGAAGTCACTTCCCTCCTCAGCAAGATATTCATGGTTGAACCCAAACCAAAATTCGTTGGAGATTACCGAAGATGAATATCCTCCATTTGCAACCTAATCACTACCACTTCATCTTGCAAATGACCCACCATATGATGGTGTTGCACCAAGGTATCCATGAAAAAAGAGACTATTGAATTGAGTGCATTCACCGAGATTATCATCCCGTGTTTCTCTACCATCTCATATTCCTCCATTGACCCTTCCTTCTATTCATGACCTGTACCATTTTCCATTCCTTCTAACTTATTAGAACTGAAAAACCCTATCCATCGAAAATTACACCAAATGCCATAGATTTCACCCCCGACCAAAATCCATAAACCTTCCCAATAAGCTAATTGAACAACAATCCCACCGGGCTTGGGAGGAAATAGTGACAACCCAAGAATCAAATTTTCCCAAGCATATACAAAATTGAGGGAGACATAGTGGCAAGTAAACATCATTCCCATGACGATCCCATCTAATTCCCGACCATCCATCAACTTCATAATCCTACAATCAAGCTTATTTTCATCCCACCAATCATGCCAAATATTAACTAGTTGTGAATCACATATCCTCGCTGAACAACCTGAAAAAAATACCATTAAACTCACACTCGAGCACCCAAAAGGCCGATGAATGCCAAGCATTCTTCCTCATTGTCTTGTACCTTGCGATTGATTCCACTTTTATCCATGATGATGACCTTACAATCAATTAAAAACTTCCTCAAGTGAGGATCAATGGTCCATTTATGACACACCTTCCACATATGTTGTATCATGAAACCACAGGACATACTTCCACTCAGACAACATACCTTTAACTGCTGATGGATCCCACAGAATGTCAGGACAATACGACCCTTGCTTGATATAAAAACCATTTCCTCACCACATGTTTCATCGCATGAGACCCCGATTCCCACTATACCCTTGTGGGTCCCAACGAATAAAATTAATCTAGACATTATGGAGGGGGGGGGGACTAACCACCCCATTAATCCACAAGGAACCAGAAGCTAGACCTATGGATTTATTGTCCATTTCATCATCTTGGGTGTTGTTTTCTCTGAGAGCGTGGAAAAATTGGTAGAGAGGAGGTTTAAGTTGAGTTTGATGCAACTAATGATGACCTTCAATCCGTATATTATTGTATTTTGAATCGCCAACAATGTTTAGCTAGGATATTTGATCGTTTTGGGTGATATGAATCCCTTGAAAAACCATATATGCTTCCAATTTTTTTATTTGAAGAGATCCCAATATTCCAATACAATTCGACTTCCTATTTTCCTCTAGGGCCAACCCCCCCCAACTCCTACCTCCCCTATATTTCCTTTATAAACACCATTGAAGCAAAGAGTGTAGAAAAATTGGGAGTCCAACTAGTAATGAAACTCAGAAGGTGAAATTCAAAGCTTCCAGAATGATATTTGAGAAATATTGTTGCTAACATATAATTTGAGGTTTAATTTATTCATCCAGAGCTCCTCCTCTAGATCTAAACATTGCGAAGCCTCTACTCTAATAGTCTTGGAGTTAAAGTACTAAGACATTTGACCTAGGGAGATAGAGACTATTTATTGGGGACTAGAGTTTTGATTCTTTAAAATGTCCATGTTTCTTGATAACCGCAATTTCCAGCAAACATACTTTGGAGACACCATCCAAGATATTTTGAAAAGAGGATTGGACCTAAATATTTAGTGATAGCATGATATGCATTTTCCCAAAAGATGTTTGATTGAGGGCCATGAGACTTGATGAATCACTTTTTCATATATGAGTTGCTAGACCTTCTTGGAAAACTCACATTCTAGGAATAAATGCAAGATAGTTATAGATTTTTTTCGACACAAGGCATAATGGAATGGACCAAGGAAACCTCTTTTGTAAATATTCTCCCCAGAGATAATTTTCCTGTGAGATAAGGTATATAAAAAAATTTTGATCTTCGTAAGCCCATCGTTATACCAAATATTTAACCAAACATTTGATTTTTTAGGAAGATTTCATTGTTGAAGAAGTGCAACATATCCACCCTTGACAATGTACCCATCTAGTCCCCAATCTTTGTTATCCCTGACCTGCAATTGAATTGGAGCCGCTCCTTGAAGTTTTAACAAAAATGGATCAACCAAATCCCTTAGGTGGGGAGGAACTTCCCCCAAGGCCCAACCCAACCATATACCATCTGAATCGTAACAAGAAATATCAAACAACGAAGTCTTGTTATATTGCTCAAACCAAAATCTAAGAGGAGAGAGATAATGATCCTGAATTAGGGGAGGATTTCCCAAGTAACTATCTTGCCAAATATTAATATTCCTTCCATTACCTAGAATCCAAGTGAGGAAGTTTTGAAAATGTGGAAGAGAGGATATGAGGAGCTTCCAAATCAGGGAACCATTTTTTTTCACAAGGGGGCTATCAAGACACCTCCTTCGATCCCCAGAGAAGTATTTTTTAAGAAGGGATTTTTTCCTCCAGTCTCGGTCTCCTGTGACCAACCTCCATAGAATTTTAGAACGTAGGGATATATTAACTAGAATTGGGTCCCAAACACCAAGTCCACCATATTCTTTTGAAGATATTACCAAGAACCAATTCACAAAATGGAAGCGTTTCAAGTTTTTTTTCACCCTTCCAAAGAAATTTATGAATTTCTTGGGATAGAGATTTTTTGATACCTATTGGAGCCAAAAGTGAGGATAATTGAAATATAGGGAGCATCGAGAGAACATACTTAACCAACACCAACCTCCATGCTAGATTTAACCATAAGGCTCCCCAAGACACAATTTTTTCTTTAAATTTTTGGAAGATGACTTGCCAAGATTCATCAGGAAGTGAATGAAGGCAAATCAACATCCCCATATATTTAAATCATTTCCAGTTTACAGAAAAAGGAAATTGGAAAATATTAGCTATGACCATGAGGGAGTGAGCACTCAGATTCTAGGAATACAACTGACTTTTGTTTTTGTTGATAATTCCACCAGATACTTGAGTAAAATGATCCAAGATTATTTTGAATATGACAACTATAGTTCTCGTGGCCCCTCCTAGATCTGCCTCTTTTCCACAAAACCTCCTTGATTTGGTAGGATAAGCTTACTTAAAAGAGGTTTGATCATTTTTTCTATAACCTTTTCCATAATCTTGTAGGAGACAATACAAAAATAATTAGGCTAGAATTGATTGAAGGAGGAAGCATTCTTATCTTTTGGGATTAGAGAAAAATAGGCCGAATTGGTTCCTCTTCCCATTCTGGAATATTTTTGCACATACTGAATCATTCTTACCAGATAAAATTAATTATAAACATTTTATAAAAATGAGTAGAAAAACCATCTGGACCAGGTGCCTTATCGAGATTGAACTGATTAAGAGCCTCCAAAATTTCCTCCTCTTTAACTGGTTTGATCAATTCCATATTATCTTCCTTTGTAACTAGTGAAGGGATATGAGAGATAAACTTCCCATATAAATACATGTTCATTTCTCCGTTCTCAGTACAAAGAGATTCAAAATGTGATGTAGCAAACTTCTTAATATCTTCAAAGGAATATAGAACCACACCCTCCTGAGAAGTGATTTCCTCCACCCTATTTATCCATTGTTAATCCTTGGCCTACTTATGAAAGAAACTGGTATTTTTATCACCGTCTTGAAGCCACTGAATTTTGGATTTTAGCCTCCACATTTCATCCTCCTTCTTTAATGACCATTGATACTTCTGAACACACTCTATTCTTCCTGTAACATGGTTGGGGTTACTATGTCTCTCTCTAAACTTTCTTGAATGAATGCCAATTGTTTTTTATTATCCATTACTTTTACTGTGGGGGGTAGAATTTTTCCTTTGCTGAGAGCTTGAGAGCGACTTTAGTTTCTTTAAATTTTTTCTCCCAAATAAAGACTTGGGAACCTAATATCCATTGTCTCCATGAATGAGAGACTAGGGGAAAGAAGGCCTAATATTCCATCCACAATGGGTTCAACCAAAAATGAATGGGGCCCATATTTTCTTCCTTCGAAAAACACATAGATATGGGGCAATGATCCAAGCTTTCCCAGGGGAGGATATGAGATGCAATCATCTTATGGTTTTCCAAAAAAGAGCTATGAACTAGAAAACAGTCTAACCTTGCAACAATGTCACCTGATCCTAACTTTCTATTGTTCCAAGAGAACTTTCCCTTGGCTGGATATCAATCAGATCCAAGTGGGAAATAATATCTTCCTACATATTTTCTCTGAATGGATCTCAAACAATGGAGCCCCCTTTTTTCTCATTCTGATGAAGGGTGGTCTTAAAGTATCAAAAAATAACACAATTTTTGCTAAACCCTAACTCCCATAACTCTAATATTGAATCCCAACATTCTATTTTTTCTTTGTAATTATTTGGCATGTAAACATTGTTCAAATGAAACAAGTTACCTATAGGTAGATGCGTGATCCCGACCATGACCTAGTGCATTGATTCAAAACTCCTTTATAGCTTAAATAAAACAACGTTACATAGGGTTCAAAGACCCCCCGAGGCCCCCCTTCCAATGACCATTATTCCTTTACTTGTTTTCAAAATATGACTTATCTCCTGAAGGATGGTTATGTCCCTAATTTTTGTCTCCTGGATTAGAAGGATTTGAGGTTTATCGACCCGTTAGCATATTTTTTGAAGAATCCATACAAAGTGGTTTGAATTCCAATCTCCTTATCTCGAACAACTTCTTCCTCCTTCCTATTTCTGTTTGATCTGCGTCCAAATTTCTTAACGGTTGCACTCTTGGAAGTTTCTCTCTCATATTCATCCCAATATTACTCATGAATCCCTTCCTCAATAATTATTGGGATTCCTGATTTTGACCTTGTGGTGATTTTGACAGGAGTAGGATCACCTTTCTTTGGGGAGGATGTGGACTGTAGTTTTGTAGGGGGATCCCTTTCCTCAACCTCATTCTTGGAGGTGTCTTCTGCTCTTATGCAATTTTCCTAATAGTCATCTATTTATGTCTCTAAGTTCACAACAACTTCATACCCGTTCTTACTTCTTTCCACCTCACAACCTCCCCCAACAAAAAACCAGGGGAGTTAGAGGAGATGGGAATCATTGTGGGGTTGAATCCTTTCATTTTCTCTGGTTCTTGCATGATTTTCTTTCCTGGTGCCTTCTTTCATTTTTTTTTTCTCCCACTGTTCCCTTTCCCCTTTTGTAGGGAGATAATGCTTTACCTCTGTGTAGGTTTTTGCAAAGTTCCCATATTCATGACATGATTTACATTTGAATAGAAGTTGTTCATTGTCCACTTGTTGAATATAGGTCCAATTGTCCAGGGTTAACTGGATGTATTCTGGTAAACCATTTTCTATATCCATCTCCACACATATGTGTGCACATGACAAAATCCCTTCTTGTGGTTCAACGTGATCAATATATTTGACCAATGTATTTCTTATAATCTGAATGGTTTCATTCTTCCAACAATGCAAGGGAAGAAATGACAACCAAACCCATACCAGGATTGTTGAAGGGATATCATTTTCAAGGCTGAAATCCAGAGTCCATTTGTTTAGATACATACCTCTAGATCCCATAAAATAGGGACAAATTCTAAAGACGAGATCTCAATCTTCCTTGGTTTCAAACATAAACACAAAAAAACCCTTAACACATAAGGAGGAAGACATTTTCCCATGGATAAAGGGTTTCCAATTGTTATCCACCCACTGAGCCATATCCCACAGAGATGACCATAACCTTATAAACTGATCTATTATCTCATTTTCAACAAGTTGCAGAGCGAAATTTCTGGAGGTCATCAAGTGAACATGGACCTTAGGGATTTGATCAATTGTTCTAAAAAATGGAAGGAGGGGGTTTAGCAGACTTACTATAGGAAGCCACCAAATATTGAAATGCAGTGATGTTAGGGGGAGCCAGTGGGGGAAGATTCCCCCCTCCTGAAACCAAATCCATGCTTCAAACGACCAAAAGCAATGACCAAAATTTGTGAAAAAAACCTTAGCAGAGAGCGATTAGCCTTTGTTACTCAGATTTTTTCCTTAATATTTATATTTATCTAGTTAGAAGTGTAATATTATGTTTTTATTTCATCCTTGTTTTAAAAAAAAATGGATCAACTATATTAGATCTATAATCTTTTTTTTTTCTTCTCGTATCCTTTATAGAGGGGGTTTAGGTTCCCTTCCATCTATTCCCTCTAACCACTCCTTTGTTTGTACAATAATATAATTTCAAATTATTGTTTGAATTGACAACCAAAATTGTCAAATAAAACAACCAAATATATCCCCAAAGATTCATGAAGAGGGTGAAGTGATAATTGTAGCTTAAGTTACTGTAATATACCTAATGGTATATTACGTTTAAACGATGTTGTATTAATTATAATTAGTGTTAAGTCATGTCCATTGTCTAGAGACGCGACAATGTCCATTCTTGTGTATTTATGCATGCTATTGTAAATCTATTGAACATCGAATAATAAATAAATGAATATTGAATATATAAATTCGCATATATCTCGTGTTTCCTTCCAATTGGTATCAGAGCTAGGATAGGCCTAGAAACCATGTCTTCTTCATTTACCAGTGTTTCCAATGCTCCCTCCATGTTGGAATTGAGCAAAGGTCTTAAAGAATTATGTGTGGGCCTTTTAAGTCAAGTAATTGTTGCAACAAATGCTTCGTTGGATGCCAAAATTGACAAATTGAATGAAGGATTATAAGAAATACAAGAAGATTTTTTATATTGTAAAGAAATTTTGGGGAATATTTTTGGAAGATTGTCGGAGAAATACTCAGAGGAAGAAAATGAAAGGATAAATTCAATTTTGAGTTCGATCAAAAATTCTAGTGGGGTAAGCAACAACCATTACCCACTCTATAATCAAAGTCAGAATCCCATTTTTCCCGAATAAGATGAAAATGAATCCCTAGAAAATGATGTCAAGGAGTTGGAGGAGAATCTCTTGGTTATATTCAAAGACGAATATGAAGAATTGGATGCAAAAGAAGAATACGTGTGGTGGTTAACCATCCTAAGAAAACAAGAGAATGAACTTGTCAGTAGGAAAAACAATCATCAACCTATTGTTGCAACGTCTGAAAATATTTTGAGGGAAAATCAAATTCATCCAAACAAGCTTATGATGCTTATTGACCAATGTGAAGGAAGATTAAAGAATTTGGACGTGAGGATCAATAAAAAGAAAAAAATGATTGATAGTTCATATGAACGTAAGGAAGAAACAAGATCATTGTACTCAGATGCCAGCCAATCTAGTGAAAATGATGTAGATCACGATACTCTAAAGGAAGATCAAGACAGTGTTCTATCTACTCAGTTTCCCCCTGGATACAAATATGTTTTTCTTATTATAGATAGAATGCATGTTGATTATTTTTTGAATTTGTTGCACAATAAATATTATACATCTAGAAAATGGGGAATTTTGGGCTGGAGATTTGCCACAAATCCTAGAAGAAAATACACCATATCAAATATGGTCTCTTTCCAACAAGAGCCAATTCCAACTTCACTCTTGAAAATGAGTAGTGACTTGATGAGTCATGCCGTTAAACATTTTCAATTAATTTTGAGACACACTAATGTTGATGGTGTAGGTCCAATTGGATTACAAGATTAGTTGGAAATCATTATTAAGTTGTACAAATATTCATTGAAATGGCTTGATTTAAGAGACAAGTTGTTTATACAAATAATAAATCATACACACAATAACCGTAAGAGAACTTCTTTATGCAAGACATGGGAACTTTTATACCTATTTTATTTGGCAATGTGCCCTGGAACTAAAATAACTTCTACTCTTCTAGAATAAATTCACAAGGTCATCAAAGCATTGAAAAATGATTCTCAATTGCAGACATCAGTCGTGGTTTCATGTAAGTCCCTTGATCAATCTGTGAAAAATGGTGCAAGATTGTATATTCCATCTCAAGATGAGTTAGAGGTTAGAAGTTTTTTTTCTAGATGAAATGTTTGTAGACATTACTTACGGTATGACTAATACTGTTGGGGAAGCAGTGTTGGGGAAGATGCCCTCCATAGCATATCTCCATGACATAAGGAACCTCCATAAGAAATTCACAAATTTGGTTATACACAAAAGGAAATTTTTGGTGCACCAGGAATATCTTGTACAATATACCCACGCAAGTAATATTGCTCGATTTAGATGAGAAGTATGATGTTATTGAACTCTTGGGACTTGGTGGATTTGGATATGTGTGTATGGATCAATAATTCCAATGATGATGTTTTTCCATCAAGAATATCTATTTGAGGGACAAAAAATATTGCTTGACAAAGTTGCTTGAACTGGAATTTCATCGTAAAGTGACTTGGATCATCCATCCTTTCATTTTCATAGTGAAAGGAGTCATGTGACATGTCGATATCAACAATTTTAACAAGAATTATATTTTCATGGAGATGGTGCAATGGAGTTTGTCGACATTCCTTAGATCTCAGGCCATAGACAAAGGTAGTCTAAGAAACACCAAGATGGTCGCTTCCAGGCAATTCGAGGGTGTCATGCCCATTTGGAATCATGTAGAATCTATTCTCAAGTACCCAAGCCAATTTCACACAATAGATGATGTGGAGGGGCTCGATATTATTGAATGCGAAGATCAAAATAATATCAAGAAACACTTTGAGGATCTTTGTGAATGTTCTACTCCAACTAATGCATACAAACTTGTAGAGGGTATCGGTGAATATTCCATTGATAAATCCAAGAGTTCTTGTGCAAATTGTAAAAGATGCAATCAAAATATAGCCAAAGGAGAGATACACATATCAACCATGGATGACCCTGGAAATACATGGTTTCGTGGGACAGTGGTAGTATGGATTCATACCAAATGTTTTTTAGAGATAGGTTGGTGGACTAGTCCAATTGAAAATATGTATGGCTGGGAGAGTTTGAGTCCAGAGGACAAGCATGTTGTCCAAATATTATAAAATCAGTATATTCAGGATACAAAACAAGAGGCATAAGAGAAACTATAAACATCTCCTTGGGGTTCAAATATGGAACAATATTTAAAGAATGACAATGAAGGAAGTGACAAAGGAATAAGAAAAAAGCATAAACCTAAAAAAAGTGGGAGAAAGTCTGATGAAAATCAGAAAGGAGAGAACTCCAAAAAGAGGCCAATAATAAGTTGGATGAAGAGTTTGGAAAATAAAGTCCCGAATCTTGAAATGCAAACAAAGTTGGGAGGTGGCTAGAAAACCTTAGTTGAAGACATTTTGGGAAGGATGTCAATGAAAACCAAGACTTCAGAGGACAAAGAGGAGATCGAACAAAGTCCATTTTCCATTGATAATACTGTCAAGGACCTCAATAGGGTAAAGTCTCAACTAGAGAACCTACAAATTGAAAATGAAGAATCAAAATCAACACATGAAGACTGAGGAGTTTAGATCCAAGCATTCGTCTTTACCCATGCTTTGAGGACGAATATTTTCAGGAAGGGATGCCTTGTAATATACCTTATGGTATATTACATTTAAATAATGGTGTATTAATTATAATGTTAATGTTAAGTCACATCCATTGTCTAGAGATGTGACTGTGTCCATTATTTTGTATTTATGCACACTATTGTAAATCTATGGAACATCGAATAATAAATAAATGAATATTGAATATATGAATTCTTATATCTCTCATGTTTCCTTCCAGTTACACTAGGAACACTACAAAGTGAATATGTCCTTTTCTCAAGGACAATATTGATAGCTAAGTTTACAAGGGAATGACCATGCTAAGAAACCTTGATAGATAGTTCCAACAAAGGTAGATACTACAACCGACAATGTTTCATAAAATTGATTACTATGGAAAATAATTATATTCTTGTATAATTCAATGTAAGGAGAAAATGGATACACAATTTATGGGAGGACCCTAATTCATGGGATCTAATGGTTTACACCTCGACAAGTGTACCATAAAATTTTATCTAGAGGAAGAAGTACCAAACATTTTACCATGTTGTGTCAAGCTTCCTTTCCTATGCATGATATTTTTGGGTAGGCTAACACTCATAAAACTTGAAATCCTAATGGGGAAATTTATTAATATTTCAAATCCCAACATAGGCATCTATTCTTATGTGACGATTTAAGTGGAGGTGAAACTATAAAAAGGTCTATTGACCCATTTTTGGTCAACATATATTTGATCACAAAGTTTTTCAATATGTCCCTAAGACTTAAATTGCTCTTATGGAACAATCACCCTAATTGCTCGAACCTCACCAAATTTTTCCTTAGATAGGTTACTAATGGACCCACTAACTAGTGTGCACCAGAGTAATAAGGATGTTGATGTGCTTATTATGGCAGCATGGTCTATCTTAATTCAGTTGTTATTACGATTTCACATGAGTGAAACTATCCATTTGATCATTTAATATGATGATAATGGTTGTTGTTGATGGTATTCTTATGATGGTTGCAACATTTTGTTATGATGTTGATATATGATGCAATTGTGATATTTTTGGCTCTAGGGTACTTGAAATAAGATCCAGATTAACGTATGTTAATGAAATATTAACTAATGCTTAAATGTTATTCTAAGAATTTATTCTTTAATACATAATATCAATGGTTTATGGTTTTTATCATGGTTATGGTTCTTTCTCTCTCCTTGTATTTTTGACTATGTACCGACAAACAACAATTAGTGTGCATTCAAAATCAAATTTAAAATATGCATTATGCTAACCACACTAAGTTCTTGATGTGTGTGTGATGTTGAAATTTTTGTGGAAAATGTCATAATTAGACATAATTGGTCAATTGTCTAATTAAATGATTATGATAAGATCAATTGTCTAATTAAATTATGTAAATTTGGAGAATTAGGTTAAGGGTGATGGCTTGATTATTAATATTCCTTGAGATTTATTATTGCAAGCATTGGTTGGAGAATAGGCCACTTGTACATGGAATACAAGGCCCATTCAATGTTAACCCTCATATATTTGTGCATGATTTATATCATCCAAGTGTAGACCATTTATCTTGATGAAATGGTGGTGTACAAATCATGTTCTTTGATTGGCCTTAACCTACCTCATTCAACCCATTTTTTGGGTGGTTTTTGCATGCACCCTAAGAGTTGAAGGTAACAATGGATGACATTTTGTTTGGCATGGCCCAAGCCCTATTTTATTAGGTTTGTTAAATTTTTAGGATTTCCATGCTTAGTGATGTATAGTACATGTTTTGATGGAAAAGTAGCTAAATGTTTGTGGCAATAACAAGCCTTATTTTGTTGCGTGTGAGCTCATTGTGAGTGGGAATAGAGGCCAAAATTCAAGGCCCTTTTGGAATTATCCATTAGATGATGAAACTTGACCTTTGAGATTATTGTTGGATTGTTTGTGGAGGTTATACCTAGACCTATGCATGCTTGAAATGTGCTTTTTTATGGAGCTTGAATCCAAGAATTCCCCCCCAAGATTCTAGAAACAAGGAGTGGTAACCAAGGTAGTCTCTTAACATGAAATTTGAATATTATAATTGCTTGTCTCTATTTCATTACTTGCATGGAAAATATTTATGGTGGTTGTGTGGGTGATGGCCTATGCGCATCATTCATGGTTTGAGACATTGCTAGGAAGGATTTTACATGGTGTTTAATGTTTTCCAAGGTTAAGTCACAATGGGCTCATACTCAGTTCATTTTGATGTCTCTAGGGAATTATTGGTAACCACATAAGTTGAGTTGTCACCTATTTCCATTATAGATATTAGTGGATCATATCTCGAAGGTAGGTATGGGGATCCTCATGGACCTCTTTGTGATTATTTGGGTGTCACTTTTGCAAGTCATTACCCTTTGAAGCCTCAAGAAATTATGAGGAGGAGCATGATCTTAATCATGGACATAAAATATGCCATGGAATCCTATAGGACAAATTGAACACCATGCATGGTACCTCCAAACATTAATGGTTTATCCCCCCATAGCAGGGAGGGAGACTTGCATGAAATTTTCATGGGCTACTTAGTAGTCACATCCACATGGATTTTATTCAATTTAGATTTAAGTAATAATAAAGGGAATGACCTTGAAAAAAATGGGCCTGGTTTTCTTTCATCTTGGGATCATATTGAGTTAATATGTGAGCCTAACTTGATATTGGCATCCTAGGAATGGGGATTGATCATGGTTTTAATTCTTCAAATATTAGGTAGCATGAGAATTAATCTATGGAAATGATTGGTTTAAGTCGGGATCACATCCTTGAAAATTGCCCTTTTTATAAACAAGAATAGGAGCACATGGCTCTACATATTTTCTAGTACTTATATTCAAATCGGGGACCTTGTCTTATAAAGTGATATATAGATAGGGTTTTGTGACACGATGGATTGGAATTCCACTAAAGGAAGTCATGGCTACTCTTAATGAATGAATAAACAAGATAAAGGCTGGTGAGTTAGATGTATATGGATGCTAGAATGAACTCTGTGTAATTCATGTATCAAATTAGAGAAACAAGGGATTGCTTGTATAACAACACAAATGTCATAAGGTCAAGAATATATTGACTTTCAATCCTTCAACCCAAAATCAACCCAATGAAAGAATACATATCACAACTTAGCTCAAAGGTTTAAGGAAATTCAAAAAGTAATGCATCTCCACTACAAGGGAGACTATGGAAGCTGCCATGTTCGTATTTTCCTCATTCCCCTCTTAAAATCCAAGAACCCAAAAATGCTTACAGTTCCAACCAAATTTTGGTGAAGTTATGGAACCCTTTTCCTCATAAGGGAAGACATAATAGAAGCCATTTGGTTGTCATATATGCGATGTGTCAAGAAATATATATGCGATGTGTCAAGAAATAAGTATTAGAATTAGTTTTGGTTAGTCAACAATGATATATAGTATCGATTTTAAAGAAGGGATTTCAACGTATAGATCTAGAAGTTTTTGTTTTCAAAATCATATGATATAATCATGGACTAGATTTTTGTGCATAAGTGGCCTAAGTGTAAAAAAATATTATAATATTCTAAGGATATACTATGGGTATACTTGAAATGTACAACAACCTACACTTATATAGTTGGGTACTCCAAATTCCAACAAACTATTCAACTCATTTACCATTCACACTAAAATACGCTTGTATAGTTGGGTACTCTATACTATGGGTATACTTGAGATGTACAGCAACCTACACTTGTTTAGTTGGGTACTCCAAATTCCAATAAACTATTCAACTCATTTATCATTCACACTAAAATACACTTGTCTAACTGGGTACTCCAAATTCCAATAAACTATTCAATTCATTTACCATTCACACTAAAATGGTCTTACACACAATTAATAACCCATTAAGGAAAAAATATACTAAATCTCATCCATTGCATATTTATCAACCAATATATACATATTCATAATTAACAATATATAAACCATTAGAACCATAAATTTTATCCATCACATAAAATAGAAAAACAACACTTATTTTGCACAAAATCCAATCATGCAAATGGTTTCCACAAATATTTATCACATAGTCATAGGCATAGGATGTGGAAACTAACCTTGAGTTGGGATATGAAATGACAATTGAAAGGGTTTCCCACTAGTTTACTTGTAGATATTTACCTAAAGATATTATTGTAGGTTTTTGCTGGATAAGCCAACAAAAAAACATCAAATTCTCAATAACTATACTAGGGAATATTTGTAAGAACACTTAATTACCGAGACTTGCCCAAAAATATTAGAAATCAATTAGTTGTAGCACTCACATTGGCTCAACCATTCCATCACATTGGCTCAACCATTCCATCTAAATGAGGAACACTTTATTGCTAGGATACACTTTTTTACTAGAATACAATTATGGGGCAAAGATTCCCAAGTTGAAATATAATTCCAGTAAAAGTTCCAAGCTCATGAGAATTATCCTAAAATTAGAAATTCATTCCCTACCACTAAATTTTCATACTCTCAGGCTCCAATACAACCATCAACACCTCTCCATTATCATTCCATAATTAGTACGACAATTCAATAGAATATGAATGCAAGCAAAAGTTAGTGTGAAGAATCATATAAAATATAAAAAAAAATGTATATATGGATGGGGAGAGAATGTGCATGGAGAGGAGAGTATAAACTCCATGCATCCTCTTTGGGAAGATGCCAACTTTTTTCATGCATGGTGGAATTAAGAGGATAACATATATTCTTGATTGGATTTTATCTCTTTCTCCCTTGTCAGATCATAGCCTCTCTCTTGATTCTTAAGAAAGCCATTTTTGTATTGATGTTAATTAATTTTATATTAAATTATGTATGTTTCATGATTTAATATAATTTATATAGAAAAAATTAAAATATCTAAGTAATAAAAATAGAAAAGTAATATTTTCTAAGTTGCAACCCAAAGTTTTTAGTGGGGCCTTGGTCTTGAGCTTTTTATCAGGGATATAATAACTTTGCATCTTATGAACAAGTTATACACAATGAATCATTTCACAAAAACATCAAATGAGTTGTCTTTGAAACCAAAATTGTTAGTTGTTTACAAACTATTTCATATCAAGCTATATACGGCTAGGGATAGAAACTAGGGTATCACATTCTCCTCTCCTTGGAAAAATAATGACCTTGTCGTGTCCCTCAAGGCTTATATATATGTGTGTGTGTGTGTGTGTGTGTACTTTTAGAATTTCCTTTTATTTATCACATTCTCCATATCCCACATTGTTTCATATGGTTTTTAGAATTTCCATTGTACTTTTACTTGGTAGATGCTCAATTCCATAGAAATGCCACTTTCATGTTGAGGATGCATAAGGGATTGGTTTTGAGCTCTCCATCTAGTTCCACCTAAATCAATGTCTAATACAAATTGTGGTTAGGATCATGTATATTCCTCTGAAGAAAAGAATCATGAAAATGTTTGTGTTTTAATTTTAGTAGACAATGAAATTCTATATGGATTTGGTTCTATATTATTTAGGACTTCAAATGAGTTGTGGTATTTTGAAGCTAGCTTATCAAAACTTCCCAATTTCAATGATATCTTGTCGCTTCACTCTAAAAAATACATGTTCTCCTTCTTCAAACTCCTTATGTTTATGTTCTTGTATAAATTTAAAGTTCAACCACAAATCTTCAAACTTAGATATAGCCGAAAGAGAGGTGAAATTTGATGCAACAAGAGTCAATCTTGACTAATTAGCATGCTCAGGATGGAATGGTAATGTAAAATATGGAAAAACAGTTTAATTTTTTTCAAAACCAAAGCATGAAATCCATATCAAAATTTGCAAATCTATGTAAAATTAGGGTAAAAAATTCAAATATAAAGTTCTACACTAGCAAATCGAAAAAATAAGAATATGAATCATGGTCTATTTAAAAAAATGTTTTCAAAACAATTTCAATTAATATTGTCAAATATTTATGGAAGGTAAACAAAAAAAATCTCCTATCCAACCTTTCAACATATAAAGAAATTCAACCCAAGGAGTTAGATTTATGGCTATGATACCATGTAAGATTGGATAAATATGCATAATAATAACATAAAACCAAGATTTATCCTATATTAACTCTTATTGAAAGAACCAAATAACAACTAGGAGAGATAACAAGAAAATTTATGTGATAAAACTCCATGATGGGGAAACATCCACAAAATTTGGCAGTCTACTATAATTAAACAATCCCTAATGCAATTGCATAAGCACACTTAGTATAGTTCAAATGGAACCAATAAAATATCTCAATCACATGGATTATTTAGCCTAAGGACCCATGGAATTCAAGCTAACAATCAAAACCATAACCCACCATCCACCTTAAGATTCAATACCAAGGAGATCTGAAATTATAGTAACCAAGAGAAACCTCGACCATTGATCATATGGAACAATCAAAGGTGGATATCAACCAATGAATAAAGGTAATTGATGAGGTAATCAATGATCTCATCAAGTAATAAGGGAGAAGTGGTGAAAAAGAGTGACCTAGGAATGTAGGTCACCATTACCTAAGAGACAGATCACCACTAAATAACTCCAAAACTACCTCAATGTGCAATGTTACCAAAAGTATAGTGAGGCCTAATTACATGTAAAAGTGCTCCAAAAATGATGTTATAATGATAATCATTATGGCACCAATTACAAAACTACATCAAGCCATTCGAAAACATTAAAACAAATTCTAACACCTTTCCCAATATATGATTGTTTTTGTAGCGGAAACACTCGCTAATTTACTCAATATCTGTGATAAATATCATGTAGTTTTAGTTCATTATGGAGGTTTGGTTTAAGTCCAATTATATATGATTGAATTAGGCATTATTTTGAAAGTCCGGGTACTCTTGTAGCTAGTGTTTCCAAGTCATGTGTAAATTCGTCCATGTTTCCTTTTTGTTGTATTTTTGTGAGTTATGTGAAAAAGTATTCTTCTTTGATACCTTGAAATATTTTAAAGAATTCATCCTTTAATTTGTTCCAAATTATCAAATAAGTTTTTTTATTCCACCATATTTACCAATTATATGCATCTCCTTCTAGTTGCATAGACACGTATTTGATTTTTTTGTCATCGTTATTGATACCATGGATTTCAAAATATTCTTCTACCTTGTTGACGAGGGCACACATTTTTCATTCCTTTCGAAATTTGATAATTCATTTTTTTCTCTTATCGGGTATGCGAAAATTGGTTGATTTGTATATGATGAGAAATTGTTAGGGATTGCCATGTCATGATGGGGTATATTCACTTTTGGATTTGATATAATAGAGGGGCTCATTGGACGGTTAGAAGTACTTGAAGAATTTGGTTGTGGGATGGCCCCATTAATAGGATTGACATGATTTGCTATGAGTTACTTCAATTCAACATGATTTTTATTGGCTTGGGATCTTAAATTTTCTTGTTCTTGCTGTAAGGTATTATGATTCCAAGTGACCAGGTCTCTTAGATATGTTTGTTCTTGTTGTAGGACATCGTAATTATGAGTGATTTATTCTTCTAACTTTTCATGTTTATCTTTAAATTTGTTCTAAAGTGATTTATACATTGCATCCCTCTGCTTTTGGTGCTCTTCTTGTTTTTTTATCAATTTTTTCTTCAAGCTTTTTGTAATTTTGTTTCGAATCTCTCTTTAGTTTTTCAATTCTTGCATTAATTTTATCCATTTTTCTCGTTACGGGAGGAGTGTTTTTTTGCTCAATTTTGACTAAGTCAATTGATTTCTATCCTCTTGAAAGAAAAAAAAATCACAATTTGTATGGTTGTACGGACTGCATGCATGTGTGGATCATATGTATTGTACGATATTGTACAAACTATACAATATAGTACGAGCTATAAGTATGGCTGGACCATTCGGCTCTGATACCAATGTAGCATAAACATTCTCTAATTTACTCTCTCTCTCTCTCTCTCTATATATATATATAGCATTTGAAAGGGCCCGACTATAAATATATCCCAAGGTGCATTTTTAATAAAAAGTCATGACTTTTTCTTCATAACATTATTATTATTATTTTTTATCTTAATTTAATTTTGATTTTATTATTTATTAGCTATATTTATAATTTTATTTATTAACTTAGGCATATGTACATAACAATTTTTAACTTTTCCCACATAAATCTAAGACTAAAGAAATTCCTACTATTCTTCCATGATTACACAACTTCTAGGAATGCTTGGGATTAATGAACCCATGATAAGCTACAATTTACTTTAATTATAGACCATGGATCATAGAATTTCAAAACACTTACACTAATAAGTGCATTTTACATAGCTTCAAGTTCTTGGGTAATTATTATCGATTTAATTGTTTTTTTGTTGTTTTCAATCCATTAAGTCCTATGTTCATATTTTAAACTTTAAACTAAATGATGCTAATGAATTACACTACAATGCTTTGTAGCATAGATAAAATTAACTAGGTACACAAATCAAAATTGAATTTGCTGAAAGTTATCTAATTTAATCACACTAAGAGAAATTGAAATTGCCAAAACTGAAACTAATTTAATCACAACAACATAAATTGAAATTGTAGAAATGAAACTAATCTATTCACACCAACATGAATTGGAATTGTGGGAAAAAAACTTGATATTTGTAGAAGTGAAACAAGATTGTAATAATGCTAGAGAAAATGGTAACTAGTAGATATCATTAAGTTGTGTGCTACAAGAGTGGGCCCTTACTTTACAACCTCATTGAGAGATATCTGAAACTTAACTCAATCAATAAAATAGAGACTTGGTAAGAAAATCAACAAATCAATTTTCTTCTATTAAATATCTAAATGAACCTAAATGTTTTTTTTCTTTGTTCCTTTATACATTCCTTCAAAGATGTTCTCGATATTGCCCCAATTTTCTATAAAATTAACTAAATAACTCTCAAATGGTTTCCCTCTCTTTCTTGGAGATCTTCTTTACATCAAGATGAGGGAAACACGGAGAAATTGTCTCCTCAAAAGGTGGTTGCGATCCAACCTCTCCTTGTGTAATTTCAAGGTTCCCAAAGTCATGATTGGATCCTACAATGATGCCAATAGAACCCAAGATGCCCACATGTGCCCAAAAATATTCAACCACAAACTTAGCAACAATCTCTAAATCTTCAGTATGGAATGGAAATTTGCAGCAACTTATCCATATGGAGCTGAGTGAGTCATCAACATGTTATAGGATAGTGAAATAATTTTGGGATTTCCCAATCTCCAATAAGTTCCACAAAAATGGACACTGGCTTCAACCCGTGACCTACAAAAAAACTACTAACAATATTCCAAATATGAATTCATGCAATTTATTCTTAGTTTGAACAAAACTCATCTATTAATCATGAAAACTAAGAATGAATGTATTATTTATTAAGGATGATGGATATGTACGAAAAAATGGTCAAAAAGGGATTAAAGAAAGGATATTCAGGTGGTCAAGTAGGGAAATTGATGACACAGATAAATGAGCAGAAGTAGGGTAATTACCTAGCCCATCATATCCCCCAACTCAACATTTTTCACATCCCTTGTGTAATAAATCAAAATCAAACATCAGTTGAGGTTGTTTCTCCATGCAAGTGACTTTAAAATCATATGGAATCAATTGAGTATTGGTATCTATTGAATGGAAGGCTCCTAAAGTTAAGACCAGGTTCCATATTTTCAATGCTTTTCTTTATCAATAATAGTACCACTTTCCTAATGTGGAACAAGAAACAAAAACAATGAAAAGTAGAACTTGATTCCCACCCGTTGACCCTAAATATGGCCCAACTGATTTCCGAAATCTTGCAAAGAATTGCAAACCCTTGAATAAACATTGCTATACTTTTTTCCTTCTATCTACTATAATACATAAGATATATAGGGGTCATACTAAGAGACATTAATTCAAGTAAAGGTTGATGCATGTTATACTTCTTAAAATATAAAAGTTTGGGATTTGATATACATATGATTTGAAATCTAAGAACATGGGTTCAATTTTTAATTACATTTTGTGTTCACCAATAAACTTGATAAACTTGATTGACTTGAGATAGTTTAAAGGTATTGTGAATAAATGTTTTAAAGTTGATATTACACATAATTTCAACAAATTATGGATGAGGTACATTGGTATTAAAGGTTAAAAGGTTTATGTTAAAATCTCTTTTTAAAAAACCTCACGATCATATAACATTGTATGAGTATGCATTTGGGTGACAAGGTTTGAATGCCCGTTATATTGTTGGCTATTGGTATTAATGGAAACATGATGGAATAATAAGTGTGGATAGTATTGGGTATCATAGCCTTGATATGCGTTGGAATAATAAGTGTGGATAGTATTGGGTATCATAGCCTTGATATGCGTTAGGGTTGATTTTTTCCATTCTATAGGTTGATAGTGGAGCTTAAAATTTCCCTTATTATAGAGCATCAAATTTGAGCTCAATTCTGGTAGATTGGTAACCAATTTGAAGGGTGATTCAAAGAGCAAAGTTATGGAGGTTGGTAATGCACAGTTGAAGGAATTTTCCTGTTGTTTCTCAGTTGATACTCATTCCTTAAGTTTGAAATGGCTCAACATCATCCTTTCATTGTCCCTTCATTCTTGTCCATTGTTATTTTTCTCTATTTTGAACAGATGGAATGAATATTGAATTGGGTTTTTGCTCACCACATTTTCATATCCCCTTTTTCATTTTTCCCTTATATTCTAGGAGCATATAAAGCATGCTTGAGAATTTATTTCTATAAATAATTTTAGACCCTGTCATATTTTTTTCAGCGTTGGTTATGCAATAATGAACAAATAATGAGTCTTTTACCTTTTTCCCGTCACCTTTCATACCAATAACTTCTTCTACTAAATACGCATGTGCATAATGTGTACCATCACTCATATCTTTTATACTCTATTGGGCCCAAATTGTTGACAAAAACGTTTTGCATGTATAACTATAACATATCAGTTATGATGAAGTTCAAAGAGGCTTGCATTCCACCTTAAGTCTGTTATAAGATGATATTTGAAATAACCCAAAATAATAATTGGGTATGCTCTAGACTGCATGGTTTTCTTTTATATTTATGAAGACTTCCTCTATTCCTACCTATACTCAAGAAAACCTGTATATACAAAAGAAAATATGCATGTTATTAGAAGCTTTTGAAAAAGAGAAAGATACCTTATAAAAACAAAGTTTGTCTTTTTCAAGTTTGTAAGATTTATACCTTTTAATCTCTTCAGAACCTCAATATTTCATAACCTCAGTCATGGATAAAGTGTATGGATGAGTATTTAATGAAATATTATTTATTTATGTTTACATGCAATTAGTCGTGGAATGTAAGTTTGAGATATTTGATGGAATGAAGAATAATATTATTTATGTATGTTATTAGATGAGTTTTTTTCAGAAAAGGATCAAGGGGATCCTGGAGAGGATAAGGGAGAATACCAAATGTTATTTGGAAGGAGGGAAAGAATAAGATAATAAGGTTATTTTTTTTTATTTCAACCCTAATTCTGATGAATTTAATCATTTGGCACAAACTAGGGACCTTTTCTTGGGTGGAAAACAAGCTTTTCCTTAGCCCTTGAGACCTGTTAATGCACCTTTGCAACCCCATCCAAGTATAGTTGATATATCTATGCATCCAAAACCTAGTCCTATCAATGATGGATGTGAATAAAACCAAAATGAGCATGTCTTCGGAAATGCAAATTGCCCCAATATTCATGAAAAACATCCTCGACCTGGACTTGTTATTGCTCCTATTGCTACTTCAACTAACTCTTTTTCCCAGAATCAATCTTGCATCAAGATTAAGTCCTCCTCATTGAAGTTTCCAGAAAATGAAAAAGGAAAGAAACCCATGGGAAATTCCTCAAGCTTTGAATCCTCAAAGTTAGCTTATGTCCACTTTAAGACAAGCACTAAGGAGGTACAAGGGAATAGTAAGAGGAAAATTTCTCATCTGGATATGGTTCCAAAAATATCTTCGTACTAATACTTCTTGTTTATGATTATTTTGATGACACAGGATGAAGTTTTGCCTTGGCTTGACATTTTTAAATTTTGACTATTAAAAACATTTTATTTTTGAAGGATCAAGCTTTATATCATTGATATTTAGAGGGACAAGGCGATGATATAAATATATTATGATGTATTTTATATATATTTTGGTCACAAGAGGTGCACGATTTTTATTTATTTATTTATTTGTAAGGATTAATTTGAATGTTAAGTGATGCAAATTGATGTGAACACATAAGCCTCAATTGATATTAGTGGAACCCTTGTGTATCTTATGAAATGTCATTAATGTAATCCAAAATTTATTATATTTCATTGATCCTATTTCCT
>SNQJ01S0087988.1:0-25753 GCA_010110895.2 Picea sitchensis | reverse complement strand
TTGAAGAGTTTCCTCTCCAACCTAATCCAAGGCCCTAATCCTAAACTAGTTGGTTAACCCTACAAACATAAAAGTCTAATAAATTTTAGATTTAGCATTAATTTTATGGCGTGTCTTATGTCAAGGGGTATGAAAGTGAAACTGATGATGTTTGAAAGATGAAAGTAAAAATTGAACATAAAGTTGGAAACAAAAAATTTCACTTAACATAAATTTTCAACAACTTTTCAATTTTTATTTTATTTTCTAAGATCTTTTGAATCATCAAACTTAAAGAAGGATTTCACTCGACTACGAGCTACTTACAATCTAAGTAAACTATCAAGAACTTAAGAAAGCAAAGACTTTTCCCTGGTTACTAATGCAAAACCACACTTTTCAACCAAACAAGAAAATGTAAGAGATTTTTTTTTTTTTTGAATGCTGACAAAGAAAAAAGGAAAAATATCAACAAGTCAAAAACCAAGAAAAAAATTCTGACCTAATCGCAGATCGCAAAGAATCACTTTAAGAAATCACACACTAGCAACTTAAAAAATGACTCTCACACTTGTCTAAATACCCTAAAGAAAATTTTTAAGGACAACTTTTAAATGAAAAAAGCAAGCTAAGGCTAAGATCAACCCTAAGCTACTGACTGCTAGGACAGAGATTCAAAAACCTGAGAGGTATAACTCTTGTCAAGGGAAAGGATGACTGCCTCACCCTCAACAAAAACTATCTTGCACAAGCACACTACTGACAATTCAACAGCAAGCGTGTGCACGCACGCTGTGTAGAGACAGAGGGTGTGTACACGCATGCTGGCCTTATACAGGCCACGTGTATCTCTAAAACTATGAAACAAATAAAAACAGACAATCCAAACCAGGAAGAGACCACTAATATTGAGACCCAGAATCTCTTGAAGGCTTAGACACTCTCTTTAATAGAAAAAGAAAACAATGTAAGGAAAAATTTTGTAAAACAAACCAATCTGAGATGAGACTGCAAATAACCAAGACTAGAAAGAGTTCCAGAAAACCCCTGAGAATGATTGATTCTAATAGGGAAGAGGATGGCTGCCTCAAAAAATTTCTGGAATCTACACGCTACTATTACTTCTTCAGCTAGCGTTTACACGTGGGCTGTAAGAAAGTAGGGTGTGGGTACATGCGTGCAGACCTTATGCAAGCCACGTGTACCTCTATGGGTCTCGAAAAAACACAGTCAAGAAAATAACAAAGATAGCTGGTATGGAAGACCAGACTCTCCGTTAGCTCAGACTTTGCAGAAACTTCAAAAAATAGGAAAGAAAACCAGTCTTTTAAAACTACCCAAAAATACTCCCAGGAACCCTAGAGACTTCCCCGGTACGGTCGCCAATTCTATTGTGGTGGGAAATCCCCCTACAAACTAACAAATAGGGTTATATTATGCATGCAGATATGAACAAAAGAAACCTACTTTCTACCTTTGTCCCTAGACCTAATCCCCATTTATTTTCAGCAAATACATGGTTAGACCAACATACCTTGTTCTGGATGTGCGATGTCAAACCTTCTTCATGCTTGATTGCTTGTTAGCATCTCTCCTCCCAAGGTTGACCTGCATACAAAACAAGCAACAAACTACACATGCATTTTACCTACAAACTAATGGGTTAGAGATTCAAACATATATTTACTAAACTATGAAGAACTCATATAGTGGGACGGGAAAAGCATTTCTTTATTATTAACTTTAATGAATCAACTTACAATGTCAAGACCGGCCACTGCTCCACAAACCTGATCCTGGGCTCCTCTTCAAATGTCCTCCAACTTCTTTTCTTTGTATCTCTTCTTGCACAAGGATGGCTAAAGGGTTGGGACAATGGGAATGTGAAATTGGGTAGAGTTTCTTTACTATCATTCTCCTCTTCCAAATGGGACCCCTAACCCTTCTTTTATAGGCTAGAAGAAGCTAGGTATTTGGACGAACCCTCGGCCATGCATGGCTGGGATTTTCAGTTAACTCACCCAAAGCTATGTGTTTCGTCAGCAACTTTCCTTTTTTCGTGCTTTTGTAGGTCCACGCAGGCTGTTTTAGGTCAGTTGGCGTGTACACGCGTGCAGTAATGGAGTAGGGTGTGTGGTCCCTTATAAAAGAGGTTTTTTAAAGAGTTGTTTAGCAGTGCTTTGGAAAGGAAGGGATCTGAGATGGCCTGATACTAGGTAATCATGTATGGTGCAAATTAGGGTTATAACACCATTCCCACCTGCAGATGATCACAATAGAACTATTCTCCATGGGAATTTAATCATCCAAGAAATACAATTTAATTTACATCCATTAATGCAACTGACATATAAATATAACATCACACAGACTCATCCATACATATGCACAAGGATTTAATCTACAAAACCCTAATTCCTTTATTCATTTGCATAAAGAATAAAATGCACTAGCTCCATAACCTATATGTGATCTTACAAAATTCGTTGGATTGTCAAGCCAAAGGCCATGTAATCTCAACCATTCCTTTGTCACTTTCCTCACGAGATATTTGCAAGATATCTTTGATCCTTCTCGATGTTGTATTTATTCACCTTTAGGGAACTGTTCACCTTCATCTTCCAAATGAGCTCCTTGTGCCCTTTCATTTTCATCTTTTGTCCTTTCATTTCTATATTAGGGTTCACCTTCTTCTTCTAGAGCAATTCACATTCCATCTTCCACTCATCAACCCAACATGTCCTATGGACTCCATTTTTCCAATGTAGACAAATTCCTCATGATCATTGCTATTTTTCTCATGCACAATTCCATAGTATTTTGTGTGAAAGTTTCATATCCAAGGACGATTCCTGATCTGTAATGACCACAATCACTTCTGAAACAACACATCAACCCTAAATCAATGCGTCCATTTTCCAAAAAGGCATCCATCCTGTAGCACATGTCCATTCTATTTCACTACCGTAATCTGTAGCATTATAATGATATGCAACAATGATATCAATTCCCGCAACCAATCATTATCCTGCAACAACATTTGCATCTTGGCATGCTCCACAACGCTATCACTATCCCRCATCAATGTCACTATTTTGTAGCACTACCACTATTCCACAACAACCAATTTGGTTCMGTAGCCATATTCATCCCGACATCCCCATGATGACTTCGATGCTCTTGCATCAAACCCCCTAGGTTATTAAGAAATCATGCCCTCATTCTTATGAGGTAAAATATTCAAACCTTTAGTTGCCTAATGCAACTTTCATCATTATCACATTCACCAACTCTATAGTCTCATTGACGTACATTGAACTATACAATGAATACAAGGAATTTTCCTCACGTTGCATATTCTTCTTCAACTCATTGTTGTTATCCTCATTTCCATTGTTGGATATCCATATACAACAACAAAACAACACTCTCATCGTGGAAATATGAAGTTTCCATGTCATTTCCACTACAAAACACCTTCTGGTACTGCTACCGTCTCTATCTCTCTTTCTTCATCACCATAAGCGCTGGTTAGGTGCTCCTTAGCCATGAATCCCTTGCACAACTCGATCTGAGTCACATGCCATCTAGGACATCCCACTTCCCTTTTTCATGCAGTGTACAAAGTACCTTCGACGTAGCCAACCACTCATGCTTGATGCCACACAACATGGAGTCACAAGCTCACATGTTTCACCTCCCTTTAATCATCCACAACCACACACAAACTGCCTCAGTCAATGATTCTACTAGTGTATTCAAATTATTCACAAATTATCAAATACATACCTTCAATGTCCTTTGTCTTCATGCAACACCTCCACACTCGACTCTTATCAATATTCAATTCTTCTAATATTCTTCTACAACATGTCTTCTTCCTCCATAAGATTTGAAATATTCTCTCTTTATTTGTTATAAACATCTTTATCAGCTTTCTCATCTCCAAGAATGCAATCCCATCCATATTCAACTCAACATATTCAATCATGCTTCCTCCCAGACCACTTATATTCATGGCATCATCTTCTACTCGAGCATTCTCTTCAAGCATATTCATCATCTGCAACCTTTGTGATTATGCAATTGTTGTAATCTTTGAAAATTCCTTTTCTTGCACATCATCATTTGATTTCATATTATTCTCAAACATGTACAATCACCTTCATCTACAACCACAAAATTTGTGTAACATCCCCTCTGTTCGAAATCAAAATAAGTGAGTAAAATAGTGGTAAATTTGTTTTTTTGAACAACAGATAGAACAAGTGGTAAGCGTCACTGACATACATCATAATTGCACTCCCTAATCTCATCACATCACTACAAAACAAGAATAAGAATACACCATCACTATTATTCATAGATCAACCATGTCAATTTAAGATAACAAACGTTTACCCGCCCAACCTACTCTGCAAGGTTAGGACTTCCAAGACACATAATCAATGCTCAAGTCCAGGATTCATCTTATTGATTTTGACCATTTAAGGTCTCAGGATTGGCAACTGTTTTGAGGAACATGGAGATATCTATTCCCATAACCAACTCTAATTAGAATCAATTTTTAAATAACGCAAAGTACTATATCCATATCATAATTTAAATCATTTAATTCCTCAATCACTAGACAATTTTTTCTTCCTCTAAAGGTTTCAACAACAATAATTTGTTCATCATCTAGATAATATGCCTACTCTTTATGAAAACTATCATATATATTTTTACTCATCGTTAAACACAATCTCTTCCCTTTTTTCATACATACATTGATCATTATTTAATACTAACCAACACATAATCTTATATAAGAATGCTATCCAATAATGATCATATTTAAACAATATATCCGATTCCCTAAAAATGCCACAATAACTATATTCAAGAATCGACCAATTTTCTTTTCTTAATGAAAAACGAGTAACCATCAATATTCATTTAGTCTAATGAACCATATGAGATATATGGTTCAACTACAATGACTCGACACCCAATCCTAACCTTGACAAGTGGGAAGTAAAATTTCTATCAATATATAGACACTAGTTCCACTTGAACACAAGCAATCACTTCAAGGACTCTTAGAAACTAATTAAATATTTAACTTTAGTTGTAAAGGTTGGTGATTATTGAAATAAATCCATTATAATTTTCCACTATGGAGTCAATAAATATAAACAAGGGTGATAATATTTACTATTATCAAGTCCAAAAGCCACGATATCCGAATACCTACGGAGGTTGGGTGACATAATCAAAAGATGTTAGCTGAAGTTCTCCATAAACAAAACACTTAAAAGTATAAGAAATTGGGTTCTTGAACAAGACTTAATGCTTATTTGAATTTGAAAGTTATTGACTGGATGGACGAGTTCGACTATCTCGTTGACAATTGGAAGATCGGAAGACTCGTATACCATTCGAGTTAGCGAACTGGTAGCCAAGACAACTGCACCTAGATTTGCATAATAGAAGACTACTTGACTAGTAGTGACTTTCAATGATCTTGATGAGACAAAATTTAATGTTAACTCCCACGAATACTTCTTTAGAGGAACCGAGTATTCGATATCTGAGAGATATCACTACATCACCTATCCACGTGGGATGTTGGGTTCACTCAAATAACCAGTTGGAGTTGATCAGACAATAAGCTAAGATCTGGGTGGATCATGAATATATATCATGACAAATATTAAACTTACTGTACAATTAACTAAAGGAAAGGAGAGAATGGAATCATTCCATTCGAATAGCGAAGCTATACACAGTATCTCTATGATTCTTAGCACATAATACAAAACAATAAACATGATTTAATTGAGACTCTAACTCAGGATATCGAGTTAAATTACATTCGAGACTAACTTCTAGACATCGGATTCATTCGTTGGAAACGATATGGTATAAATATAATTCAATTCATACTGCAAATACATTAAGCTTTTACAATGATTGCTAGCTTCGAATACATTTTCAATAATGTTCGATGATGCCTCAATCATAATATTAAAGGGTCAATAAGGATAAAATTATCCTTATGAGGATCCAGATCCCATGTTAAACATGAAGGTTAACAACCACAATCAATTTTGTAAACAACATCGACCAACAACTCTAATCGAATATGCAATCCGTTGCAGTGTCACATCGAAAATTAAACTCTGAGAAAGCGTTAAACATCATAAATCCATCAATCCTTAATATAATGATTTAATAAAATTGCGTCGACTGTCAATCCTCAGATTCCTGGGAAAAATCAACGCAGTGCCTTTTTCAAAGGTCAAAATTATGGGAAGGAGATTCAAACAATCAAACTAATGCTCAATATATAAATTTGAAATTGAAATAAAATTTTCAAGTAGAATAAGTTCCAGATCCCTGTTATAAATTGAACAACTCAAGCTTACAAAAATTTCAACATGCCATTATTCTTGGTAGGGAATCAAGAAAGATTGTGAACCAAAAATTCCAACAATACCAAATCAAATTTCATCAATATTAAACATAAATTTAGTAATTTTTTATAACCAGACCATATGATATATGGTAATTCGAATTTCAACATGAAATTTCAATACTATACATAATACAAATTCAAATAGCAATATTTTGTGTTGATAATACAATTTAAATATCGAATCCATCCATTGGTTGGAAATTAAAGAATACATGGATGCCAATTTACTAATCAAATTCCACAACAACTATACAAATTAATATACAAAGATGAAATTAAACTTCACAGCAACCAACACTCAATCATTTTCTCCATTGACTTTGGTAGCGAAATAAATCGGGTTCGGTGTGCAAGCTCGTGACAAGGAGAATATAACAAATTCAATTTTGATTTGCGAAGGATTTTAATAAAACAACCTATCAATATTATCATTTCCAAGCTTGAACAATTTACACACTAAACCAAAGAACTCTCGGAATTCAGGTGACAATTTAAAATTTGCAGCAAATACAACATTCTAAAATTCAAGTTATAAAAATTCAAGTGTATAGAGGACAAATTTGAAATTGATTTCTCCAAGACTCATGGTGAATTGAAATTTAACCTTCACAATTACAATCAACTCCGCATTGTCCTTGAAATTAATACAATTTATCACAATACAAATACAATTTCATAAATTAAAATACCAGGGCCAATGAGGACGGAGAGTTGGTGATGTCCTTCAAGGACTTGTGCTCCTTCTGTTCTCCCATTTTCTAATCACTGAAACTTCACATGTACCTCCCAACCAATGCTAGGGGTACTCTTCTCCCTCTTAGGTCCCCAAGCCGCAAAGGGGCCACATACAATAAACCAACAAACAATAGTTCCAAGGCTTGCCTCACAAGGAAGAGATTTCACTCTCTGTTCAAGCTTGGTATCCCAACTCTCACAAGTAAACCACAGTCCACAAAATTTTGGCAGAGTAACATTACCAGAAACAATCACCCTTTTCCCTTCTATTTCATTTGTTTTATAGAAAATTCCTCAATGACACGTACTCATGCATAATTAATTATCTTTTTTAATTAAATTATTTTTTGTTATTCACCCACACACTTGTCACACTCTCCCCAAGTTGCACAAGTAATTACCAATTTTTATTTTATTTAAAAAACCAAATTCCCTCACATTTCCCAATTTGTTCCTATTTTTTCTCTTAGTTGTCCCTTTGTTCCCCAAATTCTCATTTAATGAGTGTCTCCTAACTAGATCTTAGTTAGAGTTGGATTAAGAGTCTTCTTCTAGTTAGACTAGTGGTATCTTGACTCAAGATACTATTCTATGTGTACACCTATTCTCTCATGTTATTATCTCTTTTTATTTTAAAAATCCAATTTATTAATTTCATGCGCACATGTGCAATTAATCCATTTATTTAAATTTTTATTTATCTTCTTCCTAGAGTTTGATTTTATTTTACACTCTTTTCATTTATTTAATATTTTAATTAGTCCCTCAAATAAAATTAGACTTGGACTTAGTCTTTTGTTAGGATTAATTAATAATTTATTGTTCAAATAATTATTTTATCCTAACAAGGTCTAATCACTTCAATTTTTTCTAGGCCACCTAGATTTGGTGACTCAAGTTTTAATTACACAACGTTCCCTTCAAGACACACCTCCGTGATCCAAGGGTGCCACTCGCTTTATATTGATTTTGGAAGTTTCTCCGACCCTTTGGAGTCAACACTCCATTCGTTCGACCTTGTGAGAGACTAAGGGATTCTAAGGAATAATGACTCCACCTTATTACGTGCCCCTTAGAATATTCATGAGCGACTGTCTCAATCCACCCTCACGACATCGTGAACCTCTCAAACTAGGTAATTGTTAACCTAGCATTCGACCACAACGAGAGTGCTAGTAGATTGTGACAGGGACGTTTCCACACCACTCCCTCAATGTCTGGTTTCTGTGCATGGCCCCTCTACTCCTATGTGAGTCGTATTAGCAAGGACTATAAAGCCTATATCCACTGACAAAAACAATGTCAATAATATATATACATAAATCATACTAAAATCAATCATCTGTCACATGTGCGTAAAATGAAATACCCAAACAAATACAATCCACTCCCTGACTCAATATGGAGTCCAAGGAAGTCCATCGATGTCATCAACATACATAACCTGTCATGTTCCCTGCACACTCGGGAAATCTCGTCAATAGAATCTGTCAATACATATACATCAATTTAAAGACAATTCATAATACATCATCATCCTATATAACCCATAATCGAAACGAAATCATAATATACCATAACCGGATCACTTGCATGCAAGTGTCCTCAAAGAATATGTCAATAAAAGTGTGCTCAATAGAGAGGGATGTTACACTTTCTTCTTCTTGAAAACAAAGAAATAATATGTTAAGGGAAAACACAAATTTCATCTTCACTCCCTCGTTTTCTTTGCTACATCTGACACACACCACATGTGTCTCTATCTTCCACTACTATCATTTTCTATGTCTCTGTTCATACTCATTTATTTTCAATTTAGGTCCACTCTAAAATATTAGCCACCATTTGGAAACAATGCATTCCCACTGCCACCAACATGTTCTGCAAAACATATGAGCCCAGTCTCTAGTCCAAGAAACCTTCTGACTACATTTTCTCTTGCATCCTACTCATGTGGTCAAACAAATTCAAACCACACACTTGCTCATTTCTAGTGACTATTATTTCATCTCAAGATAACAATTATGGATAATTCCACCATAACTTCCATCGTATTCGATCATAAATGAACCACGTTGCCTCTTTCATCTCAAGATAATAGTCATGGATAACTAACACCATAACTACCATCTCATTCGATGACAAATTCTCTCATAACCCATATTACCTCTTTTATCTCAAGATAATAGTCATGGATAACCACCACCACAACTACCATATATCTCTAGCAACCATTTATTTCAGAGACTGTATTCTTTCAGTAGAAACCTTATGGAATTTATGTCATGCAAATTTCTATTCTTGGCTATCTTTTTCTTCTCACGAATTCAATCTTCCCTTCAATAATTTCACTCTGGCATCTGGTACTTTATCTCATGCATCTTTGTTTTCCATGCAATTCCTATTTTCAATCTGCTACCATTACATCATATCCAATCTTGTTTCTTACACCTCCTCAACATGCTCATCTTCACCAAAGAAATATTTGGGAGTTGTCTCACCTTCTCATATTCACAGAGAAATCCTCGGGAGTTGTATCATAGCCCTCAACTAGACTACCATTCACGGGCCTTTTTTCCAGCACTATCTCCCATCACCCTTCTTCCATCAAACACAAGATGCAACAAAATTCTCCTAGGTCTTCTTGTTTCCATGGTTACACATGAACACTATCACGAAACCAATCCTCAAGAGCGTAACCATCTCTCATACTCTTGCAAATTCTTTCATCTGAGAGTTGTAACTTATAACTCCATACTCTTGCAAATTATTCCATCGTAGAGATAAATCTAGCTTTGATACCACTTGATGCATGGATTTTCCAACCCATACCCATTAGAGTAGATACACAACAAAAATTCCCTCTCATACAGAGACTTCTCACTCTCATAGGTAGACTTATCACATCTTGCAAACCCTCTTTTATGTGATGCAAACACACTCCTGTACTCTAGGAAATATCTATGCTCATACCACAAGAGTGCTTATCCTCACTAGAATCATTCAATGATATCTCAACAACAATATCTCTACACCAATGAAAATATGTTAGTCTTACACAACATTTTAAAACATTTAGTTGCGCCCATATACAAATAAACATAAATCCGAGCACGATCTTCCCATAAACCCCATTCCCACCTATATATTATCACAATTGAACTATTCTCCATGTGAATTTAATCATCCAAAAAATACTATTTAATTTACAACCATTCATACAACTAACATAACACTATAACATCACATAGACTCATCCATATGTACACACAAGGATTTAATCTACAAAACCCTAATTCCTTTATTCATTTGCATAAAGAATAAAATACACTGGCTTCATGTCCTATATGTGATCTTACAAAATTCATTGGATTGCCAGGACAAAGAACATGGAAATATCAATCGTTCCTCTATCACTTTCCTCGCGATATATTTGCAAGCTCTCTCTAAGCCTTCTCGATATGTGTTTATTCACCTTCAAGCAATTTTTCTCCTTGAGCTTCAAAATGAGATCCTCATTCCCTTTCATTTTCCATCTTTTGTCCTTTCATTTCCAACTTAGGGTTTTCCTTCTTCTTCTCGAGTGATTCACCTTCCAAATTCCACTCAACAACATTCACTCCTTTCCCAACATGTCTAATGGAATCCCTTTTTCCAATGTGGACAAATTCCTCATGACCATTGTTGTTTTCTCTCATGCATGGTTTCATAGTATTTCGTGGGGACGTTTCATAGCCAAGGGCGTTTCCACTTGATCCGTAATGCCCATAACCACTTTTGCAACATTTTTTGTTTTGTTTGCTAGAGTGTTCGTGACCTGTGGGACTAGCCTGTGGCTAAGAAACCACAACCCAGGGGAATCTAAGCCATCAAAATCACCCGGGGATTGCACCCGAACTAGGCCACACCAACCCTTAGCTGTATGGATTTTTTGGTGTCTCCTCTTGGCGGGTTCAAACCTGGATCGCCATGCAGAATGAGGCCCATCAAAACCAACCGCGTTAATGAGATTTGACTATGCAACAACATGTTAACCTTAAAGCAACGTGTCCATTTTCCAATAAGGAATCCATCCTATAGCACGGTTCCATTCTGCTACACAACCAAAATATTTAGCATTATCATGATATGTAGCAACGTTGTCACTTCCCACAACCAATCATTATCCCGCAAGAACATTTTGCATATTTCCATTTTCTACAGTGTTGTCACTATCCCACAACATGGTCACTATTTTGTAGCACTGCCACTCTTCCGCAAGAACCAATTTGGTTATGTAGCCATCTTCACCCTAATATCCCCAAGATGATTTTAATGCCCCTACATCACAGAGGTAGGGAGAGGTTTTATTCCTTGACTGGTGTCCTTAACGTCTTTGTCAAGGGGAAAAAACAACCTTTAGCTCTCATGGTATTTCTTTGAACCATCATATATTTTCTACAACTAATCTAGTGACTCTGGCTATAAATTCCTCCAAGACATGTAATTCTACTACATATACCCATGAAACTCCATTCTATAGATTTAGAGAAAATTCTTCAGTTAACAGAACATTGATATTTTTAATATTTTTGCAAAATTGAAACCACCTTTTTATTTGAAAGATATCTACAAATGGTCCATTTTGGACAAAAAATTTCAAATTCATGGGTTCATGTCGCAATAAATTTCCACAGATCCTTTGTTAATTCATAGGTTCACTCAATAACATTGTGTTACCAATTCTATTGCATGCAAATGTGATAGGATATATTCACATATGATCCATAATTCAGAAAGAAAACGTTGTCCTTCTTGCCAACCCCTTCCATTATGACTTCTAATGAATGCCGAAAATGTTTTCCTTAAATCAAACACTTTTCACTTGTCAACTCAACTCTTCTCTACCACCTTTGTCAATTTTATTGTTTGTCCCACCATCATTTTAATTGATATGTTGTGTCATTTGATTGATGTGCCATAAAGTTTATTTGGAGGCATCAATATCTCATGTATATTCCATGCAATAATCATTATAAAAGGTGCCCAATTGAATGTAATGAGTCACAATGATGTAACCCATCTGCAAAAAGTCATAAATATCAACCATGTGTGTTAATGACAAGGCTCGATGACAAGGTTGATGACATAGCTATCAAATATGTAATGAATGGTGGTGCATATAAAGGCTAAAATAAGGCAACAATGGTCTAATAGGTAGGATATGGTATCGAGGAGACAATAGTGGGTATTAAATGTGGCATTGAAAATAAAGTGGAAAACCCCCACCCATTCCCACAACTCAAATGGACATTGTATCGATCGCTGAAAATAAATTAGGGGAAAGGGGGATAACACATTGCATGACAAGGAATTACATGAAGACGAAGAATAAATTTTACCAAATAAGAGACAGACACACCTGAAGACCGATGGAAATATTGCAATGGTGAAGTCAAAAACTAGAGAATGCGGTTGAATGAGACGTCGACAGAAGTAAAATAATTATCAGTGGAAAGGATGGAGAGAAAATTGTGAAAAACATTGACAAGGTGTAGCATGATGAAAATAGATGTAGAAAAGAAAAGGTCTAGAATGATGAAAATAGTGGTCGGAGAAAAATGCACAGTATGGGGAAAATAGTTGTTGTAGAGAAAAGTTGTAGTATGATGAAAATTGTTGCTACAAAGGAAATTCATACTAGAACGAAAATTGTTGCGACAAAGGAAAGTCACAATACAAAGGTTTTTTTTTTTAGTTTTTAGCATCAGAAGTCCCACCAAAACTAGTTTTCAAGACAACAAATGTCCAGTGATTCCCAAAGGTTTTCAACACTAGAAAACAAAATTTACCTATAGAAAATACCACCAAAATTAATTTTCAAGACTTATTACGACCTTGATACTTGAAGGTTTTCATCACAAGTCTTTTTTTTTTAAATGAAGAAATGTTTAGACTGATGTGAAGGCCAAAGATCCTTCCATCAAACTGATAGAGGGATGGTGCTATAATTGGCTGATGAAATATTCCTTAGATTGAGGTTTCTTGTAGATATTAAGATGATGTCCATCAAACAAAAAAGATATGTGATCATTACCAATAGTGCTTAATTAGATAGTGCCATTAGAATACATTGTTTTTACTTTATAAGGACCAAGCCATCGAGTATGCAATTTTCCTCTAAAGTCATGGAATTGGGAATTGTATAGAAGAGCCTAGTAACCTAGTTGAAAATATTTAGATTTAATGAACCTATAATGCCAACAATTCCATTGTTGCTACAAAGTTTCAGTATGCTACAAATCTTGTTGGTGGTTTTTTCTAATAGATTGAGATGAGTGAGATAATTATATTGAGTAGTGGAAATTTTGATACCAAAATCCAGGTTGTGCAAAGGTTTTTGATTTTTAATTCAATAAGTAGAGGAATTTTTTTTGCATAAACTAACTCGTACAAGATGAAACATATGGAAGTCTTCAAGGGTGTAAAATAGGTCCAAATAGTATCAGGAAGCCAATCAACCCAATTACGATGATGGAATTGGAAATTCTTGGCGGGGATGTTTCAAGTTCTCTATCAGTGACTTCAATTTGACCATTATCTTGAGGATGGTACAAAATGGAGAGATGGTTCTTTATCTATTAAGTGTCCATAAGTTTGGAAATCAATTTGAAAGTAAAATGGGTGCCTTTATCAGAGACGATTTTCATATGGACACTGAATATGGTGAAGATGGCTTCATACAAGAATTCAACAACTTGACCTTCCTTAATATCTCATAAAGGATAAAATTCAACCCATTTGGTGAGATAATCTATGCATATCAAAATGTAATGGAATTGATTGGAATGAGGATTGATAGGTCCCACAAAGTCGATACCCCACTTTTCAAAAGTATACAAGGAAACTTGCGGTTTCAATGGAATTCCAGCTAACTTGGCAAGACATCGGCATGTGCTAGTAGGCATCACATTGTTTTACATAGTTGTAAGAATCCTTGTGAAGTGTACGCTGGTAGTAACCAGTGGAGCGGATTTTCCAAGAAGTTCTATCAAAAAACAATTACCACCACATTGTTCATCGTGGTATGTCGTCAAGATATCATACACTTTGTATTCATAGACATGGTGACACAAGATTTTATTTGGCCCAAGAAAAAACATGTAGCCTTATATTCAAGTAAATGATCCACTCTTCCCAATTAAGTGGAAACAATCTTTGTAGGAGAAATGTGGTGGAAAATTCCCAACCATCAAATAATTGGTAATGTCTACAAACCATGTTGTACTAAGAGAAAAAACAAACAAATGTTTATTTGGAAATGAATCATCCAAAGGTTTATCCTCCAAGTTGTTAGGTAAACGAGACAGAAAATTTGCAACCACATTCTCCTTACCAGGTTTATGAACTATAGTAATTCCAAATTCTTGAAGAAGTAATAGACAACAAATAATTTTGACATTAATAATAGGTTTATTCATTAAATAATTAATAATGGCATGACCTATGTGAACAAATACATAATACGCAGTGATGAAATGCCAAAATTTACTAAGAGCATAAAAAAGTCTCTAAGAAATTCCTTCTCCGTGACAATGTAGTTTAACTCTATAACAATGATGTTCTTGTTGATATAATATATAGTATACATTTTCTCAACATTCTTCTGTCCTATAATTGCACCCAAACTTTTGTTAGTGGCGTCAATATCCGACAATAAATCCCATGTCCTAAAAAGATACAGACATCCTTCTATTTTTTAGGGAATGAGATGTATTTAATAACAATGATTTTAGTAGGGTCCACTTGAATACCTTTGGTTGAGATATTTTGTCCTAAAACAACTCCTTCTATCATCATCAGGAAGCATTTCTCATTGCTCAAAGATATATTCATGTTCCTACAAGGATTAAGCATTATCTCAAGACTATACAAGGCTTCTTCAAAGGAATCTCTAAAAACAGTAAAGTCATCCATGAAAACTTCCACGCAATCAAGGATTATATAAAAAAACATATTGATAATTGCACATTGGAAAGTGTGAGGTTCATTGCACAATCCAAATAGAAGTACTTGATATGAAAAGGTACCCCATGGGAAAGTGAAGGTCGTTTTCTCTTGATCTTCTAGGGAAATTTTATTTGGTTACACCCACTAAAACCATCGAGAAAAGAGAGGTATTTATTCCTTGCCAAGGAATCAAATACTTGATCAATCAATGGCAAAGGAAAATGATCCTTCCTGATGGATTTATTAAGTTCTTGATAGTCTACAAAAATTAACCATTTGCCATTTTTCTTCAATACAAGAACCAATGGGGAGACCCATTCACTACCAAATATGGGGTAAATAAATCCAACAGTAAGTATATTTTGAAGTCCATCCTTAACAATATCGTTAAGAGTTGGATTCATCTGTTGATAAGGTTGTCACAACAGGGGAAATCCCTCATAGATGTAAATATGATGCATGTAGATGATAGGATCAACACCTACCATATCCTTTTTGTCCCAAGAAATTTTTTCTAATTTCTTCTACAACATACTCATCAACTATTGTCATTGAGTAGGTTGGAAATTGGTGTTGATATTAAGATATTTCCTGGGAGAGAGCTCAACAACCAAATATTTTGAATCTGTTGTTGTTTCCACAAAAAAATCATCAAGGTATAGAGAGGGGAGATTATCATAGGAGGAAGGAATCATGAAATATTTAGGGAGTGAGGAGGAACTAGACTTTTATATAATTGACCATCGATATCTCTAATCTAGATAGTTTAAGGGTGTAAGTTTTTCATATATTTCAAGATCACTTGGTCGTCTATAGGTTTTTTGAGCATTAGATCTCTATCAACAATAAAAAAAAAAGGCAACATTGTGGTGTCATCGAAAGGATATGGATCTTATAAATTCATACACAAAGGCTTATCCAAGTCTAGAATATATTTTTTTGGAGGGTACAATGTAAGTTTCTTTATAGAACTACCCTATGAAATAGTAATATTTCTAGAGAAACACCCTATGTAAGCATCAACAATGGCTAACCACGAACAACCTAGGATAAGAATATAACCTCCAAGGTTAGTCTTGGTATGTAACACCATAATATCATTAGGGTATTTTGAGGAATCAATGGTGACAAGGGCATCTTCCAAGATACCTTCTTGTTTGATTGTGGACTGCTCAAATGTTTTAAAAACAATAGGTGTTGGTCATAATAGGTTTTATAGTTGTAATTTATCCATAACCTCCTTAGCCATGGAAGCACCTAAATCAATGAAGGTATGTAGAATGATATTTTTCTTGATGTGGCTCCCAGGTTCATAATATTTTATATTGGAACCCTTCCTTAACATAAGGTTAACTAGGTGGTCTCATGACATGAATATTTTTTAGATCTTGTTGTTTATTTTGACCCCATTTTTTGAGGCAAAGCTCTCAAATCGTTTTACTATAAATAAGAACATCTTTGATGGCCTGTAATAGAGGAATATTTACACTAAGTTCCTTAGTTCCCATACAATGTCAAAAGTGGGTTGACTAAGTGGTTTAGACTAATTTAGTCACTTTGGAAAAGGTGGGGATGCAACTTGAGGTTCCTTAGGTGGTGGAGTCAACTTGGTTGAGTTCTGTGTAGACAACAATTATTGGTTAGGTTCATTTCTCATTGGTTCAACAACTAGATTGTATTTTGGGCCAATAAAAACTTTCCTGGACCTAAGATAGGTATCCTAACAAACCAAAGTAGACAATGAGTAGGTCTGTCATTCTTTAGGTTTTTTATTGTAAATAGGTTGGGTTGTATTTTTATTAGTATTAGGAGTAGGATAAGCAGGTAGTTGAGATTGCCTCCTAGGATGTTGTCTGTTTTGATGATTCTTCTATGGAGGAGGGAGGAGGAGAGCCTATGGTTGTTGTGGCGACCAATTTGGATATGACCTAAAAGATTGTTGTTGATCTAACCATTGGAAATTATAAAACATATAATTTTGTTGGGAATAAGGTAGAGGGTAAGGCCAAGGTGGTTGATTTGCAAAAGTCTCTTTCCAAGTTAATTGAGTACCTAGAAATTGGTGAGGATACCAGTTAGAAGTTGAGAATTGATTATTCCAAGGTGAACTAAAATGTTGAGAATAATAATTCATACCTAGAATAATTCATACCTTACAATAATCATGACATTTCTTTATAAATACTTCATTTGGTCCCATGTATGTATACTTCCTCCTAAACCCATGAACAATGTTGCATCTTCCAATATAAAAGGAAATAGTCGTAGCTTCTAAATATTAGTGTTGTATTCATAGGTTTGAAACACCACTTCAAATTCAAACATCAAGATATCTAGGTCCTCCATGGGAAGGCCATAGAAATGTGGAAGAATAGGGAGATTATTATTTTTCATCTTAGATTCTTCTTTAGGTTCCCAAATGGGAAACTTGTACACTACTTCTAGTTCTTTATTATCGCGCTCATTCTCAAAAGTAATAGAGGTAGAAAACTCAGTATTAGAACTATCGAAACCCCAAATAGAAATATAGGGTTTAGCCTTTGAAACCTTGATTGTGGGTTATTCATTTATAGATACACTACCACATTATCTATCACTTTGTAAATGGATTATGCACCAGACAGAGTTGTTGCAGTGAGCTCTCTTTTTCTACTTGTTTCAACAGAGTTTGAAGTTGAAAGAAAATTAGGAAGAAATCTCCCAAAATTTCCCCTTCTCATACATAGTAATATGAGTCAAAAACACCATACACTGAAACAAAATTGGATATCATTTTTCAATCCTATAATAGTAGCAATGGATTTAGCAACCCAAAATCAAGAAAAAAACTTTGACAAATTGGTGTTTCAACGTTTAGAAATGCTTCGGATTAATGAACTTAAGATAATCTCAACTATACTTTAATTATTAACCAAGGATCATAGACTTTCAAAACACCTACACTATATTTGAATTTTAAAGAGATTTTAGATCTTAGGTATTTATTATCGATTTAATTATTTTGGGGGTTTTTCATTATTTTCAATCAAGTACTACATTCGTAAATTTTTAAACCTTAAACTAAATGATGCCCATGAATTACTTTGTAGCGCTTTGCTGCAAAAGTAAAATCATAGGAAATGAAAAGAAAGGACCAAAAATTAACTATGCACACCAGTGAATAAATGAAATTGCAAAAGTAAATCTAACTAGACACACAAACATAAACTAAACTTGGAAAAAGGAAACTAATTTAATCATACTAGCAAAAACTAAAATTGCAAAAATGAAACTAATTTAATCACACCAACATAAATTGAAATTGCAAAAATGAATCTAATTTAATCACACCAACAAGAATTGGGAGTGTGGAAATAAAACATGACATTTACATAAGTGAAATGAGATGGTAGTAATGCTAGAGAAAATAGTAACTATTAGAGATCATTCAGTTATGTACTACAAGAGTGGGCCTTTTCTTTTCAACTTTGTTGAGTGATATCTGAAACTTAACTTAGTAAATAAAATAGAGACTTAGTAACAAAAGAAACTAAGCGACTTTCTTTTATTATAAACCCAAATGAACCCAAACGGTTCTTTTCTTTGTTCCTTTATACAAATTCCTTCAAAGTTGTTCTTAGATAATTCCCTAATTTTATAGAAAAACAACTAACTATCAAATCGTTTCCGTCTCTTTCTTGGATATCTTATTTACATCAAGATAAGGGAAATGTAGGGAAATTATCTCCTCAAAAGGTGGTTGTGATCCAAATACTCCTTATGGAAGTTCAAGGTTCCCAAAGTCATGGTTAGATCCCATAATGTTGTATTGCAGGGAAATATGTCAACATGTGCCCTAAAATATTCAACTACAAACTCAACCACAATCTCAAACTCATCTACATGGAATGTAACTTTGCATCAATTTATCCAAATGCTACCGAGTTGTTGATGTTTTGGTAGATGTGGGAGGTATTAACCTCCATGTGTAACCTTTGAATTAGAATAGAATATTCCAGAATCAAGTGAACCGCTAAACATATGTTAAGAAACCGTAGGAGAGAATTCAATCTCAAGAGAGATAATATTAAAGTAATAGACACTTCCAGAAGGAAAAGTCGGCCCTAGTCAACTGGAAAATTTAGTATAAATTGGAAGTTTCCTAGTTCATTTGTACACACTCACTTAGTAAGAGATCAAGTCTAGAAGAATGTAGTTGCAGCTAGAGGTGCACAATTCTAGGAGCAACAACTATAGCTAGAAGGGGTGCAAATATGGAAGAGTAGTGTAGAAGTCATGAGTATTTATCGTGTGCGCTTCTCTTAGGGAAAATTTACATTCTTATTATATGGTTATTGTGTTGTTGCTACAGTAGTTGTGGCTAGGGTTTATTTGTTGGTTCTAGAGTAGGATTTCCATAATTATTCTAAGTAAAGGTTAGTGTGCTTGGGGGTGGAATATGTGAATGCCTATGGTTGGGTGAAAACGATGTGACGGTATCTATGGTTAAACTAGCATACCAAAATTTTAACATGGTATCAGAGATGGTTTCCTTCATAATAGTCTAACCAATTTAAGGAATATACTCAGTTTCCCCCATTTTCAAGCTCGCTGAGAACTTATTGAACCTATCAAGAAGTTTTTCGAAGTAGGGTGCACCTTCCCCCCAGATCATATCTCCAAAATTATGAAATTAAAAATTAATTTTTCTCATAAAACCCTAGGTCTGCAGTGCCAATTGCAGTTGCAGTACTAGTTACAGTTGCTTCATTCTAGTTGCTTCGTGCCAGTTACTTCGTACAAGTTGCTTCATACCATTTTCTTAGTGTCAGTTGCAGCACCAGTTGCAGTTCCAGTTGCAACACCAATTGTAGTTCCTCTGGACCAATGAAGTTTCTGTGAAACGTTGGGACTAAGTTTTGGTTGTCCTAGTGTGCCTCACCCTAGCACATCTCCAACTACCTTCAGATTGCAAGTTGGAGCACCTTGAAGTTTTAGGATTCATCGTTGCTTGCTGCTCCTGCCATAGGTATGTACTTGTATGTGTTTAAATTGTATCATTATATTAAGGATATTTTCAAGAGAAGGGATCTTTTGTCCAAACAACAATTGTAGATCCAAAGGGATCTCAAATCCAACACATTCAGAGGAACAACACACTCCAAGTTTTGTTATTTTGATATGCCTCTAGTTGTTATGGAATTATTGTGATATTATGAACATCTAGTTGTATTTTGATCTATTGAAGTTATGATTATCATACTAACCTTTGGTCAAAGTTAAAGTTATAATTTGACTCTAGTCAAAGTATTAAATTGATTAAGGTTGAGATTTTTGAGTTTACTTTCATTATATTCCCTTACTCAAATCTATGTCAAGAAAGCATATTGTCTTAGTACAGGGGACAGGTTGAAGAGAATACTTGTCATCTTGACTGAAGGAGACTCAAAATAAAAGCAACAAAACTCATTCTTGAAGATAAGACTCGAGGTTCCAGGTTTGATTGATTAAATTTATAAGTTTCCAATTTGCACATATCAAGTTTGATAATTTCTACATTACAAGTAAACACTATAGTTGTGAAAAAAATCCTTGAAAGGTTCTATTACTGCTAGATACAATGAATACTTGGTAGCATGTAAGTACTATTAATATAAATACTTATTGTACTTGTTTGCAAGATGAACTAACATCTCCTATAGGAGATACTTCTTGTTTTTCTTCCAGGCATGCCACTTTGGTAATAATATGTTGATTACCATGAAATTGTATTTTATTCTTATTAACATAAATATGTTCTTATGAAAATGCTATTATATTGGAAATACTTTTTCTCTTGTTGCTCTTGTCTCGGGAAGGATATCTTGTAAATTCCATGGAGTTTACCATGGATATATTGTTGTTCTTCTTTTCTTGTTTCGGGTAGGTTACCATGGAAGAATGATTGGTCACAACACTAGAAGAGTGTTGTTCCTGTTTCTTATTATTTTATTTTTTATGTTGGATCTTGTTCTAGGCAGGTCACAAGTGATAGCTCTGAGAAGGATCTACTGTGATGATTGTTCTCGTTATTGTTTTTATTATTATTATAAGAGTAGTATTCGTGTCTATTGTTTTCCCTTGTTGTTGGTCTTGTTCCGGGAAGGTCACATGTGATAAATCTGAGAGAAGCTATAATGACGGTTGTAGGAGGCGACATATTATATGGTCTCTAGTTTGAGACATGGAGCAGACTACCCAGAGAAGAAGTTGTATACTCAACCACATATATCCATGTATGAAAGAAAAAGAGGAAGAAGAAGGGTACTTTTGCGAGATACATAATATCTCATATGGATATTGATTGTCAGGAGAAGAAGGATCCAAATATGACCGAACATATCCCTTCAGTTCTGTTGACCACTCTTCAGATCATCAGGAAGAGTTAGTGTAACACCTCAGGTTTTGAAACCCCATTTTAAATAATGTATTGTTACAATGATGAGAGGCCAGAGTTCCCAAAACAATTATTAAAAGGCCAATGTGCCCAAGACATGTAATGTTTTTATCGTTATTAATAATAAATACATGGCTAGCTGCTAGATGGACAAGGACTAGAATTATAGGGGGTTATGATTCCACAAGAGAGGGGGCTTGAGGGGCTATGTGTTTATTCCTATTCTAATTACCATTTTTTTCTAAGGTAGGGGATCAGTTACGTGAGCTTCTTGGGGAAGACCAGGAGGTTCTTGATTCTCCCCGAAATTACTTAAACCCACCTCTGGTCTGATGGGGGGTTGGTCGTTGGCTCGTTTTCTCCTTCATTTTTGCATTTGCACCATTATATCCCTCACACACTTTAATGCACACACCTCCATGCACCAACTTACCCATTCATTGATCCATCCATCATCTGCATCTTGCCTTGGGAAAGGGAACCAAACTACCGAAGAATTAGCCACGGGATAGTTGGTTGTAGTGGTCGCTGGAGTGATCTTGCCATGACTTGAGGCCTGCATGTATGAGATGCATTGGCCTGTGTCAATTGTTTCTCAAAGTTGCGATTCCTGAGAGTTCCAACATCGATGTTCTGGACCAGTTGCACGAGAGCCCGAATTAAGGAGAAGGATTGCCTGAGGGACTGCATGGCAGAGAAGGGTGGAGGTTCGTTCTCTCAGGTGGTGCAAGTTGGGTAGAAGAGAGCTGGGTACTTGGATTGTTGTGAGAGATGGGAAGTTTGTGAGATCTTGGGTGCTAAATGGTTTGGGAAGCCAAGTAACACTCTGAAACTTCCCTTGTGGATTCATATCCCTGGCTTGGGGGTGATGTTGTTGTTGAGATTTGGAATAGTAGTGTCTACAGTTGGGTGGAACGTCCTTGGTCTGCAGCCAGTTGGTGTCAGCTTTCATAAATATAAGTTCTCTCTGTTATGGTATCATTTACATATATATGAATATATTTCCACTGTGTATATTTAATTATCATTTAACTCAATCTTTAGACTATGCATGCTTGCTGGATTTTGTTGTGCATGTCGTTAAAGTCTTTTCTTTTATGCATCCTTAAATTTTTAAAGGTATATGTATGTGAAAGAAGTCCAAGAGAGGGCTTGAAGGTAGCATGCCCTGACTTGTGGGTGGTTGGGTATGTTACAGTTTGGTATCATAGCTTCTGGTTGAAACACCAGGCCAGTATGGGCCGAGTCTGTTGGTCAAAGTCTCGGGGTCGAGATCAAATCCCAATTGTGGAGTTGAAAAACTCAGGAGGAATGGCATTGCATAATCTATGAGAGATCTAGAATGTCAGATACCCATGTAAGAGGTTCAAAGGATCGTGACCATCCCCTTCGAATTCGAGAGCGATCGCCACTATAGGATCAGGAGAGATCCGAGATCGTTGGATCAGAGGACAGGTGAACAGGGGTCGTCTGATGAAAAGGAAGCAAGGGTTAAGGTCAAAAACGTTAGATCCCATGGGAGAGTGAGATCAACGGACATGAGGCATTGCGGGGAACCGAGTTGCATGGGAGATAATTTCCCAAGGCGGTCTCGCAATCCAAACCACGTTTTCCCCAAGGGGTTACGTGTCAACATCAGGAGAATTGCAGGGGAAAAAGCGAGTTACTCCAAACTGTTGATACATGCCCCTACAAATTGAAAGGAATGAAATGATGTGTCAGGTTAGGGCTGGAACATCAAAACTCTAAATAACCGAAGTAGCTAGGGACCGTCGATCCATAAGAGGACACACGTCAACTGATCGTGTGCTCCGGGTGAAAGCACTCTGGGAAAGAATGAACGGGGATAAGTTGAGAGTTGAAACTCTCGAAGCTCGGAGAGCTAGAGACCCAAAGTAAACATCGACTGTCGGATTGTCTGAAGTATATCTTGACCGTCGATTGCCAAGAGGTTACATGTCAGCAGATTAGTAACTCCGGAGGAATCTGTTCGAGAGGTTTTCAATTGGGATTTGAGACTCCCGAAGATCAGAGAGCCAAAGTAAATCTCGACTGTCCAATCATCTGACAGGATCTCAACCATTGATATTCTGAGAGCCACACATCACCAGATCCATGGCTTCGAGTAAAATCCAGTGGGTCCAGATAAGTTTTGAAATTTGAGATTTCTAAAGTCCGGATACCCGAAGAAATCATAGCCATCAGATTAAGGAGGACACGCGGTGCAGATCCGTGGACTCTGGGTGAAGACCTAAAGTGAATCTTAGTCGTCTGATCCAAGAGGACACATGGCGACAGTTTGTCCAATTCAAGAATGCGAAGTTCGGGAGAATTGGAAGTGTTCTAGCATGGAAACTCTCGAATTCCTGAAGCCCGAAGAGCCGAAGTGATGGGGCAATTTGACATCACCATGAGGTGATGTGAACCCTGGAATTTCCTAATTGAAGTGGCTTATGGACGTCACCTGGGATGATGTGGACATATGCAATGTGTGCCACATGTTAGTAAGTTTTGAGCATTTGGAGTATTGAAAATCCAGTTAGAACGTGACACGTGTCACCTGCCTGATTGGGACACGTGTCTGCTTCCAGTATTTCACCACATGGCGACAGATCATGCAGTTCGGAGACTGGGCACTCTAGTGGGGAAATATGTGATAGGTTGTGTTGGGTCGAAAGCTCCTGAAGTCTTGAAGGCTGGAGTACATATCGACCGTTTATTCCAGAAGACACACGTCGAAGGATCGTCGACTTCGGATGAAAGCCCTCTGGGATAAAGTGCAAGAGGAAGGTTTGAAATTTTTGAAGCCTGAAGAGCTGAAGTGATTCACAATCGCTAATATGTGGGAGGACACCCGTCGGTAGATCATGAACTCCGGGTAAAATAGTTATGTGAGGAGACAAGTTAGGAAATTTGAGACTCTCAAAGTGCGAAGTCTCGAAGTGGATCTCGATCGTTGATTGTAAAAGAGGACAAGGATTGTTGATCCGGTCCTGGATGAAAGTTTTGAAGTCTCGAAGCTCTGGAAAAACGCTTTTTTAGCTAAGTGCAGGGTCATGTCTGTGGTCATATGCAGATTGAGAGCTGAGGGAAGGAGGGCTAAGGGCCGAATTGGTTGTCTTTGAGATAGAAAAGTGCTAAGGAAGGATTTATCTGCAGTTGCTAGTTGTGGTCACCTGGGAATGTGGTTTGAAGGAAGCACCTACGCAGGATGAGTTTTGTGTCGGCCAAGGATAACAAGACACTGTTATTTTCAGAGAATGGGGATATGATCTCCATGAACAAAAAAAAAAAAAAGAGACCTGTAGCATGGTTTGGAAATTTTGTTTATCATATGCATAATTCTAACAAAATGGTTGCTTGCACATTTTGCAGAAGTAATGGGCTTAAGAACATCATCTCAAGATGCGTATTGAGGAAATGGAAGAAGGTGAGGGAGCCTCCAATCATGATAAGGAGGATGAAGGCCAGAATACCAGAGTTGGTAATGCAGAGACAGATTCCAATGGACGCAAGGGAAAAGGAGAGCAGGAAATGCTACTAGAAATGGTAAGAAGCTTGAAGATGGAAGTACATAGCTACAAAGCAGACAACGAGAGATTGATGAGAAAGAAAAGACAGATAAATGCTCAAGTGTTGCAGATCTTAAATCAGTTGCAGAGACAAATGAAGAAGAGATCAAACTCAAGACAAGAGGAAGAAGGCAGGTGCCATGAAAGAAGGAATGATCATTGAAGAGCTAGTTATTCTAGAAGTGCTAATAGAGCTCATGGACACCACTCACCTCCTTACTCAAAAATAAATTTTTATGCATCGGAAGATCCCGTAAGTAGTCCAAAGGTGTCTCATGTCAGACACCAAAGAAGGAAACAAGAGATAGATAGTTTGCAAGGAGAGTTGAGGAAGCTCGAGCCACCTTCCTTCGATGGTGAAAGAGAAAGGGAAGATGATGCTGAAGCATGGTTGCTTGGACTCAGGAGATGTTTTCAGTTGCATAACTGTTCATCAAACCTAGAAGCCAGGATTGCCACCTACCATTTACATGAGAAAGATGCAATGTGGTGGGACCAACTGAAGAAAGTGGAACATGTTAATGAAAGTAGGATCACATGGAAGAAGTTCAAGAAGTACTTCCAGAAGGAGTACCTCTCAGAGCATTTCTATGACAAGAAAAT